>PVIY010023857.1:0-38815 GCA_004026745.1 Myrmecophaga tridactyla | reverse complement strand
GCTAAATCTAATCATGGGAAGCCTTTTAAGGAGAACTCAGAGGAGACAGGTTCCATTCCTGCTTCATCTGGTGAGCCTCTCCTGTGGAGTTCATCCAGACCCTCCATCGGAGTTATTGGCTTTGCAGCCTGCCCTGTGGATTTTGGACTCTGTGTTCCTGTGGTCACATGAGACACTTTTATAAATTTTATATTTGCAAGTGTTCCCTGTTGATTCTGTTTCTCTAGAGAACCCTAACTAATACAAGGGGTAAAAGTCTCCCTGGTGGTATGGAAGAGACTCCGAGGGATGAGACTAGCCCTGGCACCATGTGATCAACAATGCCATCCTGACCAAAAAGGGGGAAAAGCATAACAATTAAGATATCAGTAGCTGAGAGAGTTCAAAGAGAGTTGAGGGATACTCTGGAGTTCACTCTTAGGCAAGTTTCAGTTAGACATTGCTACCTATCATAACTTGCCAAACCCCAAACAAAACCATTCCAGCCAATCCTAAAGAACATCTAGGACAATATATAGGATTCTACAAAGGTTCCATGCGCTAGGGTAACTTTCCAGAAACCTACAATCTCCATCTGGACCAGATGAATCCTGAAATGCAGAGCAGCCAGCCTCTCTAGAACATCAACTATTTCCATCTCCCTAACCCATATTATTGACAGACACTTCTAACATGAAAAAGGTAGAATGGCCACAGTCCAAATAACCCTAAAGAGTGGGAAAAAGATCAAAGGTGATGGGGAGTTATACAGAGAAGGTAGGATTTAACAAACGAGTATGCTTGCTGAATCATTATATTGATGGTTCTTTTAGTCTCCAGTATTTTAGAGCAGCTGAAAGTAAAAACCTAAAATTGTGGAATTGTAACACATACCAAATTCTGAAATCTGTTCTACAACTAATTGTTGCACTGTACTTTGAAATTTATTGCTTTTATACATATATATGTTATTTTTCAAGCAAAAAAAGTTGATTATGATGATAAAACAATTATTTATTCCTTCTAGCCTCCAGTGTTCTGGAGCAGCTGTAACTAGAAGGAAAAATCTGAGATGATGGTATGGTAGCCCATGACAAACTTTTGCATCTGTCCTGTAACAACTTGTGGAAGAATGCTTTGAAAACTATTGCTTTTTGCTTTCTTTGCTTTGTATATGTTATATTACACAATTTAAAAAAAGTTAAAAATGCAAAGAAGGAATGGGACTCTTTCTGAGACAAAGAGCTATATGTGTATCAGCTGGTAGTTCCCTAGAACTTTGAGTAGCTCTGTGACACCTAAGTCCCAGAAATGGAGTGCTGCAGCCCTGAAAGTTAGCATAGCTATATACAATAACAGTTAAAGTAACTGAAAAAGAAATTAGCCCTCAGAGTTTAAAACAAAGCCAATCTGCTGGGTCTAAGGTAAATTAGAATGCAGGGTAAAAGATGATAGTGTATGTATCTTCATCTACTGTATGAGACTAAAGGCAGAGAGGTTTATTATGTCTAGAACCTACATTTTTAACACACCATCTAAATTAACATGTCTGGACAGCTCATTTAAACAATCCAAACTCCCAGAGGTCAGAATGGGATCGAGGCCTTTTAATTCTGTATAGCTTATGTAATACATGGATACATCCCAGACTATGGTAGGCTGATAACTACAGAGTATTGGTAGAGTCCCTTGAGAGTCCAAAGAGGAAATATACATATATATTTTTTAATAGTTTAAGTATTAAACTTTCCTGAGAAGCCTCAGTTACTCTCTCAACCACTGGGGACTCCCAAGCAAATAGGCCAAGCCCTTGATTTTGAAACTTACCCCTATGAAACTTATTTTTGTAGTGGAGAAGCTAAGACTACCTATAATGAGGATAAAGATTTGCTTCCAGGAAACCTTTTTCATGCTCAGATGTGGCCTCTCTCTAAGCCCAACTCTGCAAGAAAAACCAGTACCCTACCCCACCCCCACTGGGTCATCATATCCAGGAGTGAAAGTCTCCCTGACAACGTGGGGTTTGACTCCCCAGGATGAGTCTGGCCCTGGCACCATGGAAGCAACAATGCCTTCTGGACCAAAATGGGGAAAAATGTATAATAAAATAAGGAATCAGTGGCTAAGAGAAATCAAATAGAATCAAAAGGCTATTCTGGAGGTTACTATTATGCAAGCTTTAATTAGATAGGGCTAATTGCCATGGTTTGCAACCCCCAACCAACATCATTCCTGTTGACTCTTAAGAACACCTAGGGCTCAAACTGAGACTCTGTAAAGGTTTCATGCACTAGTTTTGCCTTTCTGGAATGTATAATTCCCAGAGGGTTCATAGGTCAGATAAACCCTGAAACTCACAGGGAGCAGCCTTTGCAAAATTATGAATTAATTACATCTCCCTTATCCTTGTAGTGTGTATGACCCTTCTCAACATGAAAAAGTCAAAATGAGCACTGCCCAAAGATCCCTATAGATTGGGAGAAGGATTAAAGGAGAAGGAGGAGATATAAAAGAGGAAATGGGATTTAATAAATGATTATGGCCACTGAGTCAATGTATTAATATTCCTTCTAGTGTCCAGTGATTTAGACCAGCTAGAAAGGACAATCTGAGATGGTGGAATGGTAGCCCATGACAAACTCAAGGATCTGTTCTGTAACTACTTGTCGAAATGTGCTTTGAAAATTATTACTTTTTTCTTTCTTTACTTTGTATGCTATATTTTACAATTTAAAAAGTTAAAAAATTTAACTTAACTTTTTAAGAGAAATTAAGAAAGTATTACTGGGTGTTTTCCTTATGATTTCTTTTACGTGCTTTTCCAAAAAAAATTGGGAAAACGGTTGGTAGGAATACCTCAATGTTTCAGAAAACAAATAACTGTTGATTATTTATACCGCATTTCAAAAACTGCCCAAGTTTATTTTTTAATTCTAATTATTTTCATATAACATTACAGCAGTTAGTGAATAATCTGGTAGGGCTTTTTTCATATTAGTCTCACTTTTTTTAACTTTTTTATTGTATAATATAACATATATATAAAGCAAAGAGAGATAAAAGCAATAGTTTACAAAGCACTCTTCAACAAACAGTTACAGGACAGTTCCCAGAGTTTGTCATGGACTACCATACCATCATCAGATTTTTCCTTCTAGCTGCTCCAGAACATAGGAGGCTAGAAGGGATAAATTTTTTTTATCATTACAATTGACTTTTTTTTTCTCTTTTTGTGAAAAATAACATATATTTTAAAAAGTCATAAATTTCAAAGCATCTCGCCATATTAGTTGAAGAACAGATTTCAGAGTTTGGCATGGGTTACAATTCCACAATTTTAGGTTTTTACTTCCAGCTGTTCTAAAATACTGGAGCTAAAAGAAATATCAATTCAACAATTCAGCAATCATATTCATTTGTTAAATCCTAACTTCTCTGTATAATTCCACCATCACCTTTGATCTTTGGATCCCAGTCTTTAGGGGTAGTTGGGCTATGGCCATTTTACATTTTTCATGTTGGAAGGGTCTGTCAATAATATGGGTTAGGGAGATGGAACTAACTGATGCTGTGGAGAGGCTGGGCCCTCTATGGTTCAGGACTTATCTGGTCCAGGGACCCATCTGGAGGTTGTATGTTTCTGGAAAGTTACCCAAATGCATGGAACCTTTATAGCATCTTATATAATGTCCTAGGTGTTCTTTAGGATTGGCTGGAATGGTTTTGGTTGGGGTTTGGTAAGTCATACAGGTAGCAATGTAACTAAATCTTGCGTAAGAGTGACCTTCAGAGTAACCCTTGACTATGTGAACTCTCTCACCCACTCATATTTCATTAGGTACACTTCTTTTCCCCTTTTTTGGTCAGGATGACATTGTTGATCCCCACAGTGCCAGGGCTGGATTCATCCCTGGGAGTTATCTCCCATGCTGCCAGGGAGACATTCACTCCTGGATGTTATATCCCACATAGGGGGAAGGGCAGTGATTTCACTTGCAGAGCTGGGCTTAGAGAGAGTGAGGCCACATCTGAGCAACAAAAGAGGTTCTCCAGAAATAACTACTACAGGTAGTAGTTACTATAGGTAGGCTAAGCTTCTCTGCTATATACATAAGCTTCACAAGAGTAAACCTCAAGATCAAGGCTGTGGCCTATTGATTTGGATGTCCCTAATGTTTGACACAGTATCAGTGGTATCCCCAGTAGTAAAGTTGAATAGTTCCATATTTTTTCTCCCATTCCTCAAGGGACTTTGCCAATTCTTTTTGATTATCTGCTTAATATATTCTAGGATGTATCCAGGCATTACATTAAAGTATACAGAATTAATGTCCCTCATTTTTATTCTGGGCTCCCTGTGTTTCAGTTGTTCAAATGAACTATCCAGACAGGTTGAGTTAGATTACGTGCTACAGAAAACTTAGGTTCCAGACCAAATAAAACTTTCTTCTTTTGGTCTCAAAGAGTAGGTACAGTTCTAAAAATAGACAATGTCTTCCTTACCCCTGTGTTCTGAATTACCTTAATTCCAACCTGATTGATTTCATTCTTATCTCTAAATACCAGATTATAGATATATAAAACAGCCTCTCAAAATCCAGAAATAATAATTACCACTCCAGACTAAATGAGTCTGCTATAAGAGCTTACAATCTAGGCCCCCGTTTTCTTATAAGCATTTGCTAAAGGAGACCAAACAATAATCATTCTTTTGTTTCACAACTTCATTCCTTTTTGTAGCCTCACAATATCTAATCGTAAGTATGCACCATCATTTGCCAGTGTATTTCACAGTCGGTGCATCCTTCAGCCACCTGCATTCATTAGGCATCATGTTTAATGCCCCAAATCCACAGTCCATCAACATCACTTTGTTCCCCCCTACTTCCACATGAGCAGGCACCAGGAATCAAACCCAGGTCTCCAGAACATCGCTTTGTTTTTAAATTAAATTTTTCAAAATGAAAAATATATGCTAGAAGGAAAATTAAGAGGAGAAGAAAAAATCTACAGTGAAGCTTTATCATACCACTATCCTCTAGACTTCCAGTCTATGTCCTCAGAGGCAACCACTGTTATATTTCCTTGTATGTCTTTTCTAAAACATCCTCTCATATGAAAGTTTATATACTTTTTATGCACTTTGATATTTTTCATTTAACAATTTAACTTAGAGATGAGTTCACATGAAAAGGTTAGGTATATCCCACTCTTTTTCAATAACACATAATATTCCATTGAACTATCATTTATTTAAACTGCGTTGCTCAGTGACAGATCACTATAACCATCAGAGGTATTTTATTATCATGGCCTTAATATCTAGTTCTAAAAATAAGAGGTCATTTGCACATTAACTATTACTTTTTTTTTAATCAAAGTATCTGCCACACTTTTTGTTGTTGTTGTTTTTAATTTTAACTTGAGCAAGAGGTAGTATTTTGTTTACTAAATTACTTGCATTTTAGCCATTGTTTTTATTCCAATTGTACTGTTATATTTTATATTTAGTGTTCTTTTAAATATGAAAATCAAGGAAAAAAGCTATGAAAGATCTGAGTTTATACCACCAAAAATATGCTAATTCTCATTCTGCCAAAGATATATGATGGCCACCCATTTCCTTAAAGGATGAAATCCAAAGTTCTTTCATAGACTCTAAAATTTCACAATTCGGTCCCCAATTCAACCTCATCTTCCCTTGTTATTCTTTTCAAATGAACAGCCTGCACTCTAGGCACAATGCACTATTGACTCTTCCCCAATCATTCTGTAACTTTCAACAGACCCTGCCTTTATGCTATTTCCTAAAACTAGTAAAAACTTTCTTCCATTGGAGAAATTGACCTGCCTAAGAACACAGTGGGGTAAATGTGTCCCCTTTCACAACCACCCTTCTCCCACTTAACAACAAAAAACCTAAGTTTTAAGCACCCTGAATATTAATATTTAGGTGTGGCCCCTCCTGGTGAGAAGGACTTCAGTGTACCCATCAAAAGGACCACCTGAAATACTGGTAAGTTTGAATATAAATGAATGACTCTAATGGCTGGATAACTAATTCTTTTACATGTCTTTTGGTTTTCAATTCTCTATTTCCAATAAATAGAAAGAAGACCTAATTGGGATGTTGGCTGATAGAACCTTAAAATAACTTCTGATAATGATGGCTATATAACTTAGCATGTAATTCCCAAAGAGTTAAAAAATAACTGAGTTACGGCATTAAACAAAACTCTCTTCACTCTCTTCTACTTACTTAAGTTTACAAGATTTCTCATCCTTCATATCCATGAAATTGAAAAGGCAGGTATAGAATTTCTGAAATAAGAGTCATTCTAGAGGAAAGAAAAAAAAACAATTCTTCCAACAATTCATGAAATATTTTTAAATGACTTTCCATAGCATTAACTGGGGTATTACCAAAACATTATTTTCATAATTATTAGTAAAAATGTTTAATATATTATGTTGCTTTAATTAATTGTATACAAAATTAATCTAACAATGGCTTCATCCCTAAGAAATGTTTAACCTTTAGCTCTATGGACCTAGAAGTTTTTTTAATTTTAAATTTTAATTTGTTTACATATTTTTGTTATAGAATAATATGATAGGATGATCACTAAAGACTTTCAAGCATAAATATATATTACACTAGAATAAAATTTTGTGGTGAAAGTAGAATGGAAATACAAATTCAAATGAGGAAAAGGGACAATGTAAAATTCCTACTGCTAATTAATTTTTGTGTACTTTTTAAAAGAATAATGGTAAATTCCAAGTCAACATGGTATTCTATGTTCCATTGGATACAATAAAAACAGTAATTTAAGATTTTTATTTTTAAATCACAGTGCATTGAGAAGCCATATGCAGAAACATTAAATGTCTTTTTAAATTATATTAAGGAATTCATACTTAGCCAAAATCATTTTAGAGGATATGTGAGCAAAAGAAGTTTGAAGACCACTATTTTAAAGTCCAACTGAAATACTAACTCTTTTGTAAAGTCTCCCCTCTCCTTACCTTCTCCTTTTCTTCAGAACTTATTGCAGTTTGATACAGTATGTATATATTGTAACATAGGTTTAAAGATTATTTGTTTATGACTCTACCATCCTAGTCTCTTGGAGAGCAGAAACTATTTCTCTCTGTATTCCCATGCCTGGCATAACTATAGGTACAGAACTTGTTAATTTTTTTCTGTTAGAGTTCATAAGAACTTCCAAATACAGTTTCCATCTTAGAGTTTAGAGTAGGAATAGGTTATGTTTTCTCTAGAAAAAAAATGTTCATTTTGATCCCATAGTACACTGAGAATATGCCTGGTTCTGTATAGAGAAATAGAATTTAAGCCAAGTAAATGGCCCGAAACTATCTGAAATTAAGTCTAGCGTGTTTAGTAAGTGCTCTCTTATGAAAACTCCAAAAAAACTAAATAAGTATGCCAGAAAGTATTTTGGGGACTGTGGTGGTTTCAAAGGATTTATGTACCCTAGAAAAGCCATGTTTTAATCCTAATCATTCTTGTGGGAGCAACGGTTTCTTCTAATCCCTATTCAGTACTGTACGCTGGAAACTGGATTAGGTTTATCTCCACGGAGAAGTGACTCAATCAATTGTGGGTATTAAACTTGATTAGATGGAGATGTGTCTCCACCTATTCTAAATGGGTCTTGATTAGTTTACTGGAATCCTATAAAAGAGGAGATATTTTGGAGAGAGTTTCTTTTGAGAATGAGGAGAGAGCCGCAAAACCACAACACAATAATGAGAGAACCACAAAGTCCACCAGCCAGAGACCTTTGGAGATGAAGAACACCGCCTGCGAGCTTCATGAAGCAAGAGGCTTGCAGAGGAAGCTAGTAGCCCTGGTCATGTTCACCACATGCCTTTCCAGTGAAGAGAGAAAGCCTGAACTTCATCAGCCTTTCTTGAGTGAAGGTAACCTCTTGTTGGTGGCTTAATTTGGACATTTTTATAGACTTTGCTTTAATTGGGACATTTTCTTGGCCTTACAATTGTAAACTAGCAATTTATTAAATTCTCCTTTTTAAAAGCCATTCTAGTTCTGGTGTATTACATTCTGGCAGCTAGCAAACTAGAACAGGAACTAACTAACAGACAAAAGAAACAAAATCTTTTTGTTTTGCATTTTCAGAAAAATAACTGACTAATGGACATAAGAAACAAAATATTTTGTATTTTCAGAAAAATAACTGGAGGTTAGTTTTTACAATCTCAGAAAGTAGAGAAGGGAAAGGAAGCTGGCATAAAGTCATAAATTTCAGATGATATAATAAATAGCAAATTTTAGGAAAAACTTAATGATTTTCTTTAAATAGGGCCTAATTAACTGTAAACTCAGGGAAAAGCATTTCTTTGAATTCTTCCAAATTCTGTTTAGATTAATAACCCTCTTCTCTCCATCACTGGCTGGAAGAAAACAGCTGTATAACACATTCCCCAACCCCCAACTATCTACTTCTTTCTTTTCCTTCCTCCCTTTTTATCTTTCTTTTTAATTTATCTGCTAACACATGAATGTAAGTCCTCCAATTCTAAATTAACCTTGGCATAGCATTTTATATTTGTTTCTATGCTTAACATATGTGTTTATATAAACATTTATATTTTTAATATAGAATGGAATAATTCATCTGAATTTTGTATATGGCTTTTTCACTTAACATCTTAATTACAGATATATAGATCTATCTCACTCCTTTTAATTGCTGTGTAGTAGTCTTTAGTACTGATACACTATACTGCCTCACTTCCTTCATTTGTAAGTTGAACTACAACTGCACCTCCGATCCTGACTTCAGTGGAAATTGTTGACTGGTTCCATGTTCAGTTAAACTTTTACATGGAGCAGTATTCTTTGGGGACTCTCCTCTGGAAGCTGAGAATTTTCCAAGCCATCAATTTCTGGTTTGTTTGTACCCAGGAGTTCAGTCCTTAGCTTATCCTTTTCCTCTTGCTTTTTACTATAAGCTGTAAGGAGAAACAAGGCTGCACTTTCCACACTTATCTTATAAATCTCCTCAGCTAAATTGCCAAGTTCATCACTTTCAAGTTCTGTCTTCCATCCAACATTAGGACTCAATTTTGCCAAGAGTTTTGCCTTTTTGAAACAAGGGTCATCTTTCTTTCCATTTTCAATAACACATTTGTCATTTCTGAATAAGGCCACATCCAAAATATTCCTACCAACAGTCTCTTCAAAGTAATCTTGGCCCTTCCTATCAAGCACCTTACAGTTCTTCCAGCCTCTACCCATACCTTAATTTCAAATTATTTCTACATTTTTGATATTTGCACAGTAGCACCCCATTCTCCTGGTACCAAATCTATTTTAGTTTCCTAGGCTACACAAGCCAATAACATGAGTGGATCAGCTTAAATAATTAGAACTTATTTGCTTGTGGTTTTCAGGCCAGGAAAAGGCAGTGGCATTCTGGGGCTGTTGCCAATGCTCCTTGAAGCCTCTGTCACATGGCAAGACACATGGCGGCATCTCCTCATTTCTTCTTTCTCTTCCAGGTTCCATTTCAGTTTCTTGCTTCTGTGACTTTTTCTCTATTTGTCTGAATTTCATTCTATTTTATAATAGAATAACTCCAGTAATAGGATTAAGAACCATCCTGACTGACGTGGGTCACACCTTAATTGAAGTAGCCTTATCAAAAGGTTCTCCTTACAAATAGACTCACACCCACAGGAAAAGATTAAATTTAAGAACATGGTTTTCTAGAGTACATGCAGCTTAAAGCCACCAAGAAACTAAAGGAAAATTTCTCTTAATTGACTACTCATTCATCCTGTTTCCATTTTTTTCCCCTCTTCTTTTGAAAACTTTCATACCTTTCCTTGAGTTAGAAATCTCATCCTTAAAAATAAGTTTCCAAATAGTATAATCCATGGTTAAGCAAGCAGACAAGAATAAAATGTGCAAAAGCCTCAAAGTGTCTTTAAAGTTCATGCTATGGGATTATTGTATGGGGAAAATTACCAAACAACATGATCCTTTAGTTTAGGACAAAATTGTACAAACCCTTCTTAAGAAAAGTTTACTGTTGAGAAAATGGTATTATAGAGAGGTTCTTGTATTCATATATTATACCTTTTATATAACAGACTTTGAGAATTAATTCAAAGGCCTAAAAGAGACTAAGAATTTAAAAAACACTATTGCTGCTAACTGTTCTGGCCAACAAGAACAAATCATACTTAGAATTTCAAAGACCCTCTTTTAACCCTCTTCATAATGTTTTTCCCTTACTAATGTAGACGCTGACAAGAATTATATAAAGCTTAAAACTCCTGCAGATCGCACATTTAATTAGTGGTCCAATTGAATAGAGTCATTTTTTTACATCTTTGAAATGGGACTCTGAAGCGGGTAATGAAGACTTGTGGATTATTTGACTATAACACCTGGGATATCATCCTGTATCCTATGTCAGGAAAAGATGCTGCAGATTTTTCAAGAGCAAGCTTGATCCAGAGAGGTAGTGTTTTAGTTTGCTAGCTGCTGGAATGCAATATACCAGAAAGAGAATGGCTTTTAAAAGGGAGAATTTATCAAGTTGCAAGTTTAGGGTTCTAAGGCTAAGAAAATGTTCCCATTAAAGCAAGTCTATAAAAATGTCCAAATTAAGGCACCAACAAGAGGCTTTCACTCAGGAAAGGCCAATGAAGTTCAGGGTTTCTCTCTCAACTGAAAAGGCTCATGACAAATATGGTGACATCTGCTAGCTTTCTCTCCAGGCTTCTTGTTTCATGAAGCTCCCCCAGGAGCCATCTCTAAAGGTCTTTGACTGTGTGGGCTCTGTGGTTCTCATGGCTATCCTATGGTTCTGTGGTGGCTCTCAAAAGGGACTCTCTCCAGAAAAAAATAAGAAAAAAATTTTTAAAAAGGGACTCTCTCCAAAATGCTCCCTCTTTCAAAGGATTCCAGTAAACTAATCAAGACTCACCTGGAATGGTTGGAGTCACAACTCCACGGAAGCTATCTAATCAAAAGTTACCACCCACAATTGGGTATGTCACATCTCCATGGGAACAATCAAAAAGCTCCCAGCCAGCAATATTAAGTGATGATTAAAGGACATGGCTTTTCTGGAATCTACCACAAAGATTCAAACTGGCACGGGTCATAAGGAAATTCTTGATCTAACAGTCATTATTCATAGCTGAGCTGAAGACATATATTAGGAAACAGAGGGTAAAGAAACAATGTAAAAGGGACTTCACTTCAGAGCAGAGATAACTATCATTTATTTGAGACCTTATGTAACCTTTGAAGGAAGACACATGAATCACAAAATAAGTAAACCAGTAACTTGTTAATTAGGAACATTTCAAAATGAACAAAAATTAATTTGCATTGCAGATGTTTGACATCTGGAGAATCAGAAACTGCCTGCACTGGACCTTGCTACTTTCTTAATGCAATCCAGTTAGACAATGAAATAAACAGATTATACCTGTCTTAATATTATGATGATAAATTAGTTCAGATACTGGTTCCTCCCATCAAAATCAATTTTGGAAGAATTTTAGAATCACACACATAAAAAAGTTTGTGACTAAAAGAGCATGAATATGAGTTCTAAAGGCAACTATTATAAAGGCATAAATAAAATGTACTCATTTAATCAATCATTCTAATAAATGTTCTATAGAAAGCAAGAAAGTTGGGAAGAAACAAGAAAATTCAATAAATAGAAAAATAAAATGCCACAGTAAAGAAAAAGTCCTAATATGAAAGTAATTACAATAACCATGAATGGGTTAAACTCACTGATAAGGATACATCAATATAGTGGATGCTTGTATGCTGTGATATGCCCACTAGAACTGAAGCTCTCATTCACTGGAAATTTTGGAAGCCTACAGCTTTTTGCTGACTGTCTCTCCAAGACTTGCCTCTCACTGAAAAGAGTCAGTTTCCCCAACTTATCCCCACAAAGGATAGACTAAGCCTACTTAAAATTAGGCCTAAGAGTCACCCCCAGAGAACCTCTTTTGTTGCTCAGGTGTGGCCTCTCTTTCAGCCAACATGGCAAGCGAACTCACTGCCCTTCCCCTCCCTACATGGGACATGATTCTCAGGGGTGTAAACCTCCCAGGCAACATGGGACAGAAATTCTAGAATGAGCTGGGACTCAGCATCAAGGGATTGAGAAAACCTTCTCTACCAAAAGGGGAAAGAGAGAAGTGAGACAAAATAAATTATCAGTGGCTGAGAGATCTCAAACAGAGTCGAGAGGTTATCCTGAAGGTATTCTTATGCATTATATAGATATCTCCTTTCAGTTTATGGTGTATTTGAGTGGCTAAAGGGAAGTACTTGAAACTGTAGAGCTGTGCCCCAGTAGCCTTGTTTCTTGAAGATGATTGTATAAAGATATAACATTTACAATGTGACTGTGTGATTGTGAAAAACTTGTGTCTGATGTTCCCTTTATCTAGGTTAGGGACAGATGAGTAAAAAATAAACAAATAATAGGGGGAACAAAGGTTAAAATATATTGGGTAGATGGAAGTACTAGTAGTCGATGAGAGGGAGGGGTAAGGGGTATAGTATGTATGAATTTTTTCTTTCTATTTCTTTTTCTGGAGTGATGCAAATGTTCTAAAAATGATCATGGTGATGAATATACTACTATGTGATGATATTGTGACCCTCTGATTGTACACCATGTGTGGAATATTTGTATATTAAGAATATTTGTATTTGTATGTTGTTTTCTCAATAAAAATATATATTTTTAATTTCCTTAAATAATAATAAAAGAGACTTATGGAGGGTGCACAGGTGGTTCAGTGGTAGAATGCTTGCCTTTCATGCATGAGACCCAGGTTCAATTCCTGGATCATGCACCAAAATAAATAAATAAAAGAGACTTATGGACACCTATTTGTGAAAAATCTTAAAAATCTGCATGAAATAGAGCTTAATTATTTAAGAAAATGTACTGCAGTATACAGTTTATTATAAAATGCATCAAAAAATAAGGTACATTGGTTTAGTTTGGTAAAGCTGCTGGATTGCAATATACCAGAAATGGGACAGCTTTTATGAAGGGAATTTATTAAGTTATGAGTTTACAGTTTTAGCCTATGAAAATGTCCAAACCAATGCATCCAGGGAAAGATACCTTAATTCAAGAAAGCCCAATGCATCTGGAACACCACTGTCAGCTGGGTAGTCACATGACTGGTGCCTTGCTGGTCCCTTGCTCCTGGGCTCCACTGCTTTCAGCCTCTGTTCCTGTGGGGGTCCCTCACTTTGCTTCTCTGGCTGGCTTTCATCTTTTGGCTTCCTTTGGCTCTCTCCAGATTCTGTGTGCTTAACATCTCATGGTGACATCTGCTGGGTTCCAAGCACCTCCAATCATCTGTGACTCTGTTCTCCAAATATCAGCATCTATGTCAGCTCTGCACTGAAGTTTCTGTCAGCTCTGTTATTTCTGACTCTCTCCAAAATGTTTCCTCTTTTAAGGATTCCAGGAAACTAAATCAAGACCCACCTAGAAATCACATCGCTGAGGAGATAATCTAATAAAAAGTTTCCAACCTACAGTATTGAATCTGGATTTAAAGAAACAGCTGCCCCACAAGATTGTATCAGGATTAAAACCTGGCTTTTCTGCGGTACTAATACATCCAAACCAGCACACGCATTGACAGATGAATAGAGGGATGAGTAGAAGATAGATATTTGGCAAAATGAGTAAAGCTAAATGTTAATAGTAAACTATAGGTTGTGAGTATTTGTTTATTCACTATGAAACTTATTTCAACTTTGTGGCATGTTTGAAAATATCTATAATGAAATGATGGGGACAATCTATATGGTATGGATAAATTTCTAGAAACATATAAAATGCCACAAATGGCATTTAAAGAAATTATAACCTGAATAGATCATTAAAAATTAAAGAAATTGAAGTAATAATTATAGATCTCCACTAAAACATCTCACATCCAGAGCTAATAAATGTGAGTTTCAACAAATTTTGAAGTTAATCCTTAACTTTTATAGATTCTTATTGAAAATAGAGAAAGTATGAAAACTGTCCATACCATTTCATGA
This sequence comes from Myrmecophaga tridactyla, assembly GCA_004026745.1. Taxonomy (NCBI): domain Eukaryota; kingdom Metazoa; phylum Chordata; class Mammalia; order Pilosa; family Myrmecophagidae; genus Myrmecophaga; species Myrmecophaga tridactyla. The sequence goes on along the minus strand of PVIY010023857.1, from coordinate 24,726 downwards.
GGCCAGTGTAATCTTGATTTCAAGACCAGATAAGGGAAAGAAAAAAATAAGGACAATTGTGTTTGCAGCCGCCATCACTTTGCTGTGGCTTTCTATAATGCCAGCACCGCCTTTAACTCATGGAACTCCAGTCCAAGGAAAAGGGATAAGTAACGAGGTCTTTACAAGAGACCAACAAGCAGGACTGTGGGCAAATAGACTGGTGGTAAATCACTCAGTAAGCTACTGGTTACAAAAGATGCCTGTAAGAGTGCACCCTCCGCAGGACGGTGAAGTAATGGCATCGTTGCAAGCCTGGCATTCAGGCACTGGGTGAAATCAGACGTTATCATAAGTCAACTGGATTTCTGAATCACAAACTACCCTTCCAGTGTCTGATGCAAGAAATTGCTCAGGGCTTCAAAACGTATCTGCACTTGCAAAGTGCAGCTATTGGTGCCTTGCAGGAGGCAAATGAGACCTATCTGACTGACCTTTTTGAAAACATCAATCTATGTGCTATCCATGCCAAAAGGGTAACAATTATGCCAAAAGATATTCATCTAGCACACTACATATGTTGAGAACATGCTTAAGGATCCACTATGATAGGAAATATTTCAATCTCAAAAAAAAATTTTTTTTCTGTTCCTCCTGTTATGGTAGTTCTGGACATTAGATATTCCCTCCCCAATTCCCACCCCATCAGAAAGTACCTAAATATATGATTGAGAATGGAAAAATAGGGGGCAGAAATCAGGTATTTGCAGTTTGTTCATTTTCATTTGTGTGGAAATTTTTAATTATAAATGCAGGGACATAAAGCATTTATGTAAGTCAAACTGTCTAAATGAACAAGTTTCTGAAGTTCAACTTTATAGCAATTATAAATAAACCTGTTAAATTTTTCTGAGTAATGCCAGCATTTGGATTTCTTTTGAACAAGTAAATTTCTTATTGATGGCAACTAAATGGTGTATGTTACATTTTTATTATACAATAGATTCCATCAATTCACTATACTTTTCTGAGTAGTCCTACATACAAGTACAGGTTTTTAATGTTGTCTGTCTTCTGAGCTATTCCTATAAAGTTGCTATCAAAATACATTAAACTAAAAAAAACATATATATATAGAATACAAGAGAAGTGAATGTAAAACCAAAATACCTATATAGTATGTTAGCAAATCCAGTGTTTTAAAAATGATATATCATGATCAAAGTGGAAATGAGAAGATGGTTCAATATTGGAATTAATAATATTAAAAATATCAGCAATTCACCACACCATTAAAATAAAAGAGCAAAATCATAGGATTATTCCAACTGATGCAGAAAAAAATTTGATGAAAATCAACTGCGAATGATTTTTTAAGAGTCCCTCAGAAAACTAGAAAAATAAATAGCCTTCTTTAATTTGGTGTAGGTTAGAAACTAAAAACCTACAACAAATATTAAGGGTTCAGATGCATTCTCTTTGAGCCTGGAAAGAAGATATCCTTACTCAGTCCTGGTCAAACTACATGGGAAAAAAAAAGCAAAAGAAATAAAGAGACTGACTGCAAGAAAGGAGGGAGGGAGAAAGAAAAGGATCAGAATGGAAGAGATTACTTGTGATTGTCTGATCACCCAATTAAAAAACTTCAGAATCAATAATTAAGCTATTACAAATTAAAGAAACTTGAACAAGTTTGTTCAATACAAAATCAATTTACAAAAGCCAATAGTATTACTTCCAGGAAGATGGCCAACTAGAGTAGTTTGAGATTAGCCCTGCTCCACAGAAAAGCTAGAGAAGGAACAGGAGGTTCACTGAGGAGACAATTCGGGAGTGCAGCTGACCTGGGAGAGCCTTCTGCAATACATGCAGCAGCCCTGGTTGCAGAGGCCAAGAAACTGAGAGGCAGAAAGCTGGAGCCTGGTGAGGAGCTGTGGAGCTGCGGAGTCCATGGGAGTGCACAGATGGGAACATGAGACAAGGAAGTAAGCCAGGCCACGTTCCTTGGGTGCGCTATCCTCACCAGCGCAGCCCTATGACCAGAGACTCACACCACACCCCAAACACCTGACCTCCGTCACCCACTCCCATTCCCCATGCTCCAGGTGCTCCCACCCCACCAACTCCCAGTGCATGTACCTGTCCCACACTCCCACCCAAAGTGCAGCCCAACCCACCTCTCCTGCACCCCTCCCAAGCACTACCTCCCGCTCCCTGTTCCCCTCCCTGTTGCCAGCACATAAAGGTTTCTGGCACTAACCTCCACACCAGCTAACCCCATCCCTCACCCCCTGCCCCCTCACCCCTCCCACCTTTCCCACCCCCTCCCACCCATAGTGTCGCACAGCCTCAACCTGCCCTCCCTGAGAGCTCAGCGCATTGGTTTTCAGCAGTTCCAGCCCCACGCATGCGTAGGGGCCCCCAATCACATCATTCAGCTTTGGGAACCCCACTTTACAGCAGTCCTAGAATCGCGCATGCACACAGACCTCAGCCTCACTTTCCAGCTCTGAGAAAGTGCTGACCTGTGCAGCTGGGTCACATCTGCCCTCAATGCACGAAGGAATAATGCTCTATGCATGCACACAAAGAATCTCATGCCTTAGACCAGCACACACCAGAGTTATGCCCCCCAGACCTGTGCACCCACACAGCTACATCCTCTGTGGCCGCTGGGCACCCACTTTCACAAGCATCAGCGTAACATCACCAACATGCACCCACACCTGCCCTGGAACAAATCACCGTACTGAGTGCTCCACCCCGTGCCCTGCTCCCTGCTGTACAACCATCCTGCAAACACAAGGCCTTAGACTCCTGAAAGAATTCAACTTCCAAAGTAAATCAATCGAGATATTTGCATGTGAGGAAGACAGCAGAAGATCACTAAGCATATCACAATGCAGACAGATATAACCCTGCCTAATGACCAAATTAAAACACCAGAGGAGACACGGACATTGGAACAACTAATCAAAGATGTTCACACAACTCTACTTAATAAAATAATTGCAATGGCAAATGACATGAAGGTGATCAAGAAACAGTAGAAGAGCACAAAGAGGAATTTGAAAGAATAAATAGAAAAATAGTGAAAATCATGGAGATTAAAGACTCTGTTGACCAAATAAAAAACATACTAGAGCACACAACACCAGATTTGAAGAGACAGAAGAAAGAATAAGTGATATAGAGGACAAGATAATTGACTTCAAAGACTCAAAACAGCAAATGGCAAAAAAGATGGAAAAAATTGAATGGGAACTCAGGGAAATGATAGACAAAACAAAGCACACAAAAATAAGAATCATTGGTGTCCCAGAAGGAGAAGAGAGGAGGACTAGGAAGAGTAGTTGAGGATATAATGAGGGAAAATTTCCCAACCCTTATGAAGGACATAAATATGCAAGACAAAGAATCCCAAAGAACTCCAAACAGAATAAATCCAAATAGGCCTTACCCAAGGCACATACTAATCAGTCTGTCAAATGCTGAAAAGCAGAACATCCTGAAAGCAGGAAGAGAAAAACAGTCTGCTACATACAAGGGAAATCAAATAAGGCTAAGTTCAGACTACTCAACTAGCATCCTGGAGGCAAGAAGGCAGTACTATTATATACTTAAGATCCTGAAAGAGAAAGACTTCCAGCCAAGAATTCTGTACCCAGCCAAATTGTCCGTCAAAATTGAGGGAGAAATTAAAGTTTTCACACACAAAGAAATCCTGAAAGAATTTACCAACAAGAGAATGGCCCTACAAGAAATACTAAAAGAGTTCTGCTGGGCTGAAAAAAAAAAAGACAGGGGTGAGGTCTGGAGGAGGGCACAGAATTGAAGAGTGCCACTAAGGGTAATTTAAAGGATACAAAGAGAAACAGGGAAAAGAACATATAGATCTGACAAATAAAATTAAAAAGATAAGATGGTAGAATCAAGAAACACCTTTTGAGTAATAACTTTGAATGTTAACAGACTAAACTTACCAATTAAAAGATACAGATTGGCAGAATGGATTAAGAAGCATAATCCAGGGTGGGCCATGGTGGCTCAGTGGCAGAGTTCTTGCCTGCCATGCTGGAGACCTGGGTTCGATTCCCGGTGCCTGCCCATGCAAAAGAGAAGAAAAAAGAAAAAGAAACCTAATCCAGCTATATGCTGCTTACAAGAAACTCATCTTAGGTACAAGGATACAAATAGATTGAAAGTGAAAGGATGGAAAAAGATTTTCCATACAAGTCATAACCAAAAAAAGCAGGAGTAGCTATACTACCAGACAAAATAGAAGTTAAATGTAAAGACATAATAAGAACCAAAGAAGGACACTATATGCTAATTAAAGGGTCAATTCACCAAGAAGATATAACAATCATAAATGTTTATGCTGTCAGTCAAGGAGCTCCAAAGTACATGAGACAGACATTGGCAAAACTAAAGGGAGCAATAGACATTTCAACAATAATAGTAGGAGACTTCAATATACCACTCTCCTCTATAGATAGAACCCAGACAGAAGGTCAGTGAGGAAATAGAGAAGTTAAATAACTTGATAAATGAATTAGACCTAACAAACATATGTGGGTTATTGCACCCCAAAGCACAACATTACACATTCTTCTGTAGTGCTCATGGAACATTCTCCAGGATAGAGCATATACTGGGGCACAAAACAGGTCTTTATAAATTTTAAATATTGAAATTATTCAAAGCACTTTCTCTGAGCACAATGGGATGAAACTGGATCTCAAAAACCAAGAATGAGAACATTCACAAATATATGGATATTAAATAACACATTCTTAAACAACCAGCGGGTCAAAGAAGAAAGTGCTAGAGAAATCAGTGACTATCTGGAGATGAATGAAAATGAGAATACAACTTATCAGAACTTATAGGATGCAGCAAAGGCTGTGCTTAGAGGGACATTTATTGCCTTAAATGCCTATATTAAAAAGCAAGAAAGAACAAAAATTGAGGACTTAACAGCAAACCTGGAAGAACTTGAGATAGACAGCAAACTAACCCCAAAGCAAATAGCAGAAGAGAAATAACAAAGATTAAGGCAGAGAAAAATGGATGGGAGAACAAAAGAACAGTAGAAAGAATCAGTAAAACCAAAAGTTGGTTCTTTGAGAAAATCAATAAAATTAATGGGCCACTAGCAAGACTGACTGACAAAGAAAAAAAGAGAGAGGAGGCAAAAAAGCAAAATCAGAAATGAGAAGGGGTGCCTTACCACAGACCCTGAAGAAATGAAAGAAATCATAAGAGAATACTATGAACAACTATATGCCAACAAACTAGACAACTTAGATGAAATGGACAAATTCCTGGAGACACACAAACAAGCTACACTGACTCAGGAAGAAATAAAAGATCTCAACAAACCAATCACAAGTAAAGAGATTGAATCAGTCATCAAAAATCTTCCTGCAAAGAAAAGTCCAGGGCCAGATGCTCCACAGTGGAATTTCATCAAACATTCGAGAAAGAACTAACACCAATCCTGCTCAAACTTTTCCAAAAAATTGAGGAAAAAGGAACTTAACCTAACTATTTTATGAAGTTAATATCATTTTAATACCAAAACTGCGTAAAGATGCTATAAGAAAGGAAAACTACAGGCCAATCTCCCTAATGAATATAGATGAAAAAATTCTCAATAAAATATTAGCAAATTGAATCCAACACCACATTAAAAGAATTATACACCATGAACAAGTGGGGTTTATACCAGGAATGCAAGAATGGCTCAACATAAGAAAATCAATTAATGTAATACAGCACATTAACAAATCAAAAAGGAAAAATCACACAACCATCTCAATTGATGCTGAAAAAGCATTCAACAAAATTCAGCATCCTTTTCTTAGAAAAACACTCCAAAAGATAGGAATCAAAGGTAACTACCTCGATATGATAAACGGAATATAGGAAAAACCGATAGCCAGCATCATACTCAATGGAGAGTGATTAAAAGCCTTCCCCCTAAGATCAGGTACAAGACAAGGATGCCCACTGTCACCACTATTATTCAACATTGTGCTAGAAGTTGTAGCTAGAGCAATCAGGCAGGACAGAGAAATAAAAGGCATCCAAATTGGAAAGGAACAAGTAAAACTCTCATTATTTGCAGATGATATGATACTACACTTGGAAGAACCTGAGAAATCTACAGCAAAGTTACTTGAGCTGATAAACAAATTCAGCAAGGTGGCAGGATATAAAATTAATGTGCAAAAATCAGTAGCATTCCTATACACAAGCAATGACCTAGCTGAGGAGTCAGTAAAGGAAAAAATTCCATTCAAAATAGCAACTAAAAGAATCAAACACTTAGAGATGAACTTATCTAGGGATGTAAAGGACTTGTACACAGAAAACTATATAACATTGTTAAAATAAATCAAAGGAGATCTAAATAGGTGGAAAGACATTCCCTGCTCATGGATAGGAAGGCTAAATATAGTTAAGGTGTCAATTCTCCCCAAATTGATCTACAGATTCAACACAGTACCAATCAAAGTTCCAACAACCTACTTTGAAGATTTGGAAAAGCTAACCGCCAAATTCATTTGGAAGGGAGAGAGACCCCGAATAGCTAAAAGCATCCTAAAAAAGAGGAACGAAGTGGGAGGATTAACACTCCCTGACTTTAAAGCCTATTATAAAGCCACAGTGGTCAAAACAGCATGACACTGGCACAAAGACAGAAGCATTGAGAGTGCAGAAATAGACCACCAAATCTATGGTCAACTGATTTTTTAAAAGGTTCCCAAATCCTAGATGGAAATACTAGCAGTCAATGAGAGGGAGGGGTAAGGGGTATGGTATGTACAAGTTTTTTTCTTTTCTCTTTTTATTTCTTTTTCTGAATTGATACAAATGTTCTAAGAAATGGTCATGGTGATGAATATATAACTATGTGATGATATTGTGAGTTATTGATTATATACCAAGAATGAAATGATCATATGGTAAGAATGTTCGTGTTTGTAAGTTTTTATATTTAAAAAAAATTTTTTTAAGCACAATATCTATCTAATTGTGAGAAGATATCAGAAGAACTCCAATTGAAGGACATTCTATGAAATAATTGACTTGTATTCTTGAAAGGCATCAAGGTCATAAAAAACAAGGACAGACTAAGGAACAGTCATACAATGAAGGAGACTAAGAAGACATGACATCTAGTTGGAACCTGGACCAGAAAAAGGACATTGGTGGGTACTAGCAAATTGGTAAAAGATTTGTAGAGTACTCAATATTACTGCTTCAGCATTACTTTCCTGATTTCCAGAACTGTACTTGGTTATGTAAGAGATCAAGATTTGGGGAAGCTGGGTGAAAAGTATACGGGAACTCTTTTTACTACCCTTGCAATTTTTCTGTCTAAAATTATTTCTAAATACAAAGTTAAAAATGAAGTAAAATTAGTGATTTAATACTAAAAAAAAAAAAAAGTTTCCCAAATCCTCTGAACTGGGACAAAATAGCTTTTTCAATAGTTGGGCATGGAAGAACTGGTATCAATAGCCAAGAGAATGAGAGAGGAGCCCTATCTTATACCCTACGCTAAAATTACCTCAAAGTGGATCAAACACCTAAATATAAGAACCTACACAATAAAGCTTCTAGAAGAAAATGTAGGGAAACATCTTCAAGACCTAGTAATAGAAGGTAGCTTCCTAAACTTTACACCCAAAGCACAAGCAACAACAACAACAAAAAAAACAGACAAATGGGAACTCCTCAAAATCAAATGCTTCTGCACCTCAAAAGACTGTTAAAAAGGTGAAGAAGCAGCCAACTCAATGGGAGAAAATATTTGGAAATCATATATCAAACAAAGGTTTGATTTCCTGTATATACACAGAAATCATACAACTCAACAACAAAAGAACAAACAATCCAATAATAAAATGGGCTAAAGATATGAATAGGCAGTTTTTGGAAGAGCAAATACAGATGGCTCAAAAGCACATGAAGAGACACTCATTCACACTGGCTATAAGGGAAATGCAGATCAAGACTATAATGATTGGTTGTAGTCCAAAGCTTTGAATTGCTACTTGGCCTATCCTTTCTTCCATGGAGCTCTCACCATTCAAACATGACAGATTTGGCAGAATACTAATTAGGTTGAGTCCTGCTTGCTCCACTCTCTCATCTTTGTATGAATCAATTTTTTTTTTCAAAACAGTTTTTAGCTGATATTCATGAAGAGCAATGTCCTTAGAACTGTACCTCTAATTAAAGAAATTCCTTTCTAAGAAGGTGCATTTCTTCACCAGAGCTGTGTCACACCAGCCTTTGGGCCCTCTGCTGGAAAAGTAGAATCAAGTCTCAAATAATGTCTTTTTAATTATATCCTCTAGTATTATAGATGTAGGACAATACTGTATCATACCTCTGTGAATGTAAAATATCTTGTACCTGCTTTATGATACGTAGTAGTGACCATGCTATATCAGACTTGTTTTTAATGATGTTATTCTAGAATTTTTTTCTTTCCAGATGATGATTGAGAAGCTAATAAAAGAAGCTAATGGTGTCAGGTACCATAACAGTAATAGAACTTGCTGTTTTCTGGGATTTTTGGGTTTTTTTACTTTTTTTTTAATGGAGTGTGCTGGATGTCTCTATAATTTTGTTCAGATGACTGCAGAACCTGGAAAAGCTATTGCTGCTATTGATGCATAACATACTGCTATTGGTCTTTATATATATATATATATATATATAATTTGAATTTTTGGAAACTTTAGCTGGGCTGTCAGCTTTGGAAAAAGTATCCCAGTTGCACCGTGTTGAGTTGGCATTGTACAGAAATTAACAGCCATATTGGTCTAGAAACGTTAAACTTAATTTTTTTCCATTTGTACAGGGGTAACGCACTGTATTAAATATGTAAGGTCTTATCTACATGGGTTTGATTACAGAAACTAATAAAGTATTCTCTAAATAATGAAAAAAAAGACTATAATGAGATACGGCCTCACACTTATAAGTATGGCTGTTATTAAACAAACAGGAAACTGTAAATATGGGAGGATGTGTTATGCACTGCTGGTGGAAATGTATAATGGTGTGGTCACTATGGAAGACTGTTTGGTGGTTCCTTAGGAAAAGAAATATTGAGTTACCCTATGACCCAGCAATAACACCATTTGATATACACCCAGAAGAGCTGAAAGCAATGACGCAAAAAGGCATTTGCACACCGATGTTCATAACAGCATTATTCAGAATTACCAAAAGATGGAAACAAACCAAATACCCATCAACAGATGAGTGGATCAACAAAATGTGGTATATACATATGATGGAATATTATGCAGCAGTAAGTCAAAATGACATCCTGAAATTGGACAGCATAAAGTAACTGTGAAAGTAATTGCTATTAATGAACTAAACTGGCAGACCACAGCAATGGTCCGCCCCTTTGTGGAAGTTTGTATTCTGGGACCCAACCTCGGAGACAATAAAAGAAAACAAGGCACAAAGACCAAAAACAACACATGGTTACCAAAGTACAATGAAACATTTCTGTTCATTCTGAGTAATGAAAATCATCCAGGGGCCTATGAACTTCACCTGTCAGTTAAGGATTACTGCCTTGACCGAGAAGATCGAATTATAGGAATGACAATCATTCAGCTACAGAACATAGCAGAAAAGGGGAGCTATGGGGCATGGTATCCTCTTTTGAAAAATATCTCTATGTATGAAACTGGTTTGACTATCCTTAGAATACTTTCCCAGAGGACCAGAAATGATGTGGCTAAAGAATTCGTAAGACTTAAATTGGAAACAAGATCTACTGAAGACAGTGCTTGAAACAAATATTACAAGATATCTTCCAGAATTCATAAACTATAATTGTTGACTACAGCATGCATGTGCAAATACATGGGAATGTCTGTTTCACTTTCACTACGTTTCAGTGTTTGCCAGTAATTGCATACGACGTCTACAAGGTATGTGGAAAACCTGCTGAATTTTTATGCTAATTATGGTCTTTAGAATAAATGTTCCAAAAAGTGCCAAAATTATGATGTAAAGTAAAATATCAAGATTAGCTTTTAAAATATTGATTTCAATTCATTACCATTTTTTCATCCATCAAACATACTAAAAAAACAAATGAAAAAAAAATAACGTCCTGAAGCACATGACAAGATGGATGAGCCTTGAGGTAATAATGCTGAGCAAAATTAGCCAGACACAAAAGGACAGATACTGTATGATTCCACTTTTATGACCAGCATAAAGGTATAATCAGAGGCTTATAGTACAGAATATAGGGGACTTAGAGATACATAGAAGACAGAAATGAGTAAACCGTTGGCTAATGAGGTTGAACTCCAATATAAGGGAATAGATAGGAGTGAAGGTGATTCAATAGTGGGTCTAGAAGTAATATTACTATATTGAAGATGAACAACATTGAAAGAGGTTGTATAGACCCATGTGTCCCACTGATCAACACTAGAAAAATACATTAGTTCTCACAAGAATTACTTCAAAGATATGATTTTTAAAATTTTTAAAAAACATAACAAACAAACGTGAACATTCTTACCATACAATCATTCCATTCTACATATATAATCAGTAATTCACAATATCATCACATAGTTGTATATTCATCATCATGATAATTTCTTAGAACATTTGTATCAATTCAGAAAAAGAAATAAAAAGAAAACAGAAAAAATCCTACGTACTATACCCCTTACCCCTCCCTCTCATTGATCACTAGCATTTCAACCTACTAAATTTATTTTAACATTTGTTGCCCTTATTATTTATTTTTAATCCATATGTTTTACTCATCTGTCAAAAAGGTAGATAAAAAAGCATCAGACACAAGGTTTTCACAATCACACAGTCACAATCACACAGTCACATTGCAAAAGCTATATCATTATACAATCATCTTCAAGAAACATGGCTACTGGAACACAGCTCTACATTTTCTGGCAGTTCCCTCCAGCCTCTCCATTACACCTTAACTAAAAAGGTGATATCTATTTAATGCATAAGAATAACCTCCAGGATAACCTCTTGACTCTATTTAGAATCTCTCAGCCATTGACACTTTATTTTGTCTCATTTTACTCTCCCTCCTTTCGGTCAAGAAGTTTTCTCAATCCCTTGATGCTGAATCCCAGCTCATTCTAGGATTTCTGTCCCACATTGCCAGGAAGGTCCACACCCCTGGGAGTCATGTCCCACATAGAGAGGAGGAGGGTGGTGAATTTGCTTGTTGTGTTGGCAGAGAGAGAGATAGAGGCCACATCTGAGCAACAAAAGAGGTTCTCTTGGGGGTGACTCTAAGGTTTAGTTTTAAGAAGGCTTAGTCTATCTTTTCTGGGTTAACTTTCATATGAACAAACCCCAAGATTGGGTGCTCAGCCTATTGCTTTGGTTGTCCCCACTTCTGCTGGTTTGAAATGATGTATGTACCCTAGAAAAGCCATGCTTTAATCCTAATCTCACTTTCTAAAGGCAGCCATTTCTTCTAATCCCTATTCAGTATTGTATGCTTGAAACTGTAATTAGATCATCTCCCTGGAAATGTGATTTAATCAAGAGTGTTGGTTAAACTGGATTAGGTGGAGGCGTGTCTCCACCCATTTGGGTGAGTCTTGATTAGTTTACTGGAATCCTATAAAAGAGAACAACAAGACAGAAAGCCAGGAGATTCAGAGAAAGCAGAGAATGCTACAACACCATGAATCAGAGTGTCCACCAGCCAGCGCTTTGGAGATGAAGAAGGAAAACACCTCCCAGGGAGGGTCATGATAAAGGAAGCCAGGAGAGAAAGCTAGCAGATGACGCTGTGCTCACCATGGGCTCTTCCAGCCTAAAGAGAAACTGCGACCGTGTTCACCATGTGCCTTCTCACTTGAGAGAAAAATCCTGAATATCATCAGCCTTCTTGAACCAAACTATCTTTCCCTGAATGCCTTAGATTGGACATTTCTATAGACTTGTTTTAATTGGGACATTTTCTCAGCCTTAGAACAGTAAACTAGCAACTTATTAAATTCCTCTTTTTAAAAGCCATTCTGTTTCTGGTATATTGCATGCCAGTAGCTAGCAAACTAGAACACTACTGCTTGTGAGAATATCAAGAATTCTCCACTTGGGGAAGTTGAATTTTTCTCCTTTCTCACCATTCCCCCAAGGGGACTTTGCAAATGCTTTTTAAATCACTGTTCAAATCCTTTTGGGATTTATTGAGGCATCACTCTGGACAAACCTACAAAATCTCATGCCCTACTCAAGGTTCCATGTACTTATGATGTTCAAATAAGCTGTCCACATAAGTTATATTAGAAAATGCACTAGTCAAAATATAAATTTTGTACCAAATAAACATTTTTTGCTTTAGTCTCACACATAAGTTAGAGTTTTAAAATATTAATAACCATCTATTTTCATCACCCTGCAGCATTGACTTTCCTTTGTTTTTCCTCATGCAAAAACATTTTTTAATTTTCACATTTAGTCACTATCATTATACACTCTAGGCATTTCTAGATTATACCATCTCAGTCTTTATTGTATATCTTTCCTTCTGATTTCATTTGTGCCCCCAGGCCTCCTCCCTCTATCATTCTCACATTCAGCTTCAATCAGTGTCCTAACATTATTGTTTTACAGATAGGCAGTATTGTGCTATCCATTTCTGAATTTTTACCATCAATCCTGTTGCACAATCTGTATCCCTTCAGTTCCAATTACCCCATATCTACTCTATTTCTATCTCCTGATGACCTCTATTCTTAACTGAAATTATCCAAGTTCATTCATTAATGTTAGTTCATATCAGTGAAACCTTATAGTATTTGTCCTTTTGTTTCTGGCTATCTCACTCAGCATAATGTTCTTAAGATTCATCCATGTTGTTACATACTTCATGACTTTATTCTGTCTCACAGCTGCATAATATCCCATCATATGTATATACCACAGCTTGTTTAGCCACTCATCTGTTGATGGACATTTTGGCTGTTTTTTTGGCAATTATAAATAATGCTGTTATAAATATTGGTGTGCCAATGTCCGTTTGTGTATTTGCCCTCATGTCCTCTGAGTAGATACCTAGAAAGGTATTGACAGGGCAAATGGCAATTCTATACTTAGCTTCCCGAGGAACTGCCAAACTGCCTTCCATGGCAGTTGTACCATTTGACATTCCCAACAGTGGATAACTGTGCCTCTTTCTCCACATCCTCTCCAGCACTTGTCATTTTCTGTTTTATTGATAATGGCCATTCTGGTGGGTGTGAGATGGTATCTCATTGTGGTTTTGATTTTCATTTCCCTAATAGCCAGGGAAGTTGAGCATCTTTTTGTGTGCCTTTTGACTATTTGGATTTCCTCTTCTGAGAAGTGTCTGTTCAAGTCTTTTGCCCATTTGTAATTGGGTTGTCTGTCTTTTTGTTGTTGAGTTGAACGATCTCTTTATATATTCTGGATACTAGACCCTTATTTGATATATCATTTCCAAATACTGTCTCCCATTGTGTAGGCTATCTTTTTACTCTCTTGACAAAGTTATTGGATGCACAAAAGTATTTGATTTTGAGGAGTTCCCATTTCTTTCTTTCTTTCTTTCTTCAATGCTCGTGCTTTGGGTGTAAATTCTAGGAAACCACCTCCTATTATAAGATTTATAAGATATTTTCCTACATTTTCTTCCCAAAATTTTATGGTCTTAGATCTAATATTTAGGTCTTTGATCCATTTTGAGTCAATTTTTGTATAGGATGTGAGATATGGGTCCTCTTTCATTCTTTTGCATGTGAATATCCAATTCTCTAGGCACCATTTATTGAAGAGACTATTTTGTCCTAGGTAAGTTGGCATGACTGCCTTATCATAGATCAATTGTCCATAGATGAGAGGATCTATATCTGAACACTCTATTCGATTCCACTGGTCAGTATATCTATCTTTATGCCAGTACCAGGCTGTTTTAACCACTGTAGTTTCGTAATTCGCCCTAAAGTCAGGTAGCATGAGACCTCCAACTTCATTTTTCTTTCTCAGGATAGTTTTAGCTATTCAGGGCACCCTGCCCTTCCAGATAAATTTGGTTATTGGTTTTTCTATTTCTGAAAAGTAAGTTTTTGGGATTTTAATTGGTATTGCATTGAATCTGTAAAGCAATTTAGGTAGAATTGACATCTTAACTATATTTAGTCTTCCAATCCATGAACATGGTATGCCCTTCCATTTAAGTAGGTCTTCTGTGATTTCTTTTACCAATTTCTTGTAGTTTTCTTTGTATAGGTCTTTTGTCTCTTTAGTTAAATGTATTCCTAAATATTTTATTCTTTTGGTTGCAATTGTAAATGGAATTCTTTTCTTGATTTCCCCCTCCAATTGTTCATTACTAGTGTATAGAAACACTATAGATTTTTGAGTGTTGATCTTGTAACCTGCCACTTTGCTGTACTCGTTTATTAGCTCTAGTAGTTTTGCTGTGGATTTTTCAGGGTTTTCGACATATAGTATCATATCATCTGCAAACAGTGAGAGTTTTACTTCCTCCTTTCCAATTTTGATGCCTTGTATTTCTTTCTCTTGTCTAACTGCTCTTGTTAGAACTTCCAACACAATGTTGAATAACAATGGTGAAAGTGGACATCCTTGTCTTGTTCCTGATCTTAGGGGGAAAGTTTTCAGTTTTTCCCCATTGAGGATGATATTAGCTGTGGGTTTTTCATATATTTCCTTTATAATTTTAAGGAAGTTCCCTTCTATTCCTATCCTTTGAAGTGTTTTCAACAGGAAAGGATGTTGAATTTTGTCAAATGCCTTTTCTTCATCAATCGAGATGATCATGTGGCTTCTTTGCTTTGATTTGTTGATATAGTGTATTACATTAATTGATTTTCTTATGTTGAACCACCTTTGCATACCTGGGATGAATCCTGCTTGGTCATGATGTATAATTCTTTTTAATGTGCTGCTGGATTTAATTTGCAAGAATTTTGTTGAGGATTTTTGCATTTATGTTCATTAGAGAGATTAGTCTGTTTTCTTTTCTTGAAATATCTTTGTCTGGCTTTGGTATGAGGGTGATGTTGGCTTCATAGAATGAGCTAGGTAGCTTTACCTCCTCGTCAATTTTTTTGAAGAGTTTAAGCAGGATTGGTACTATTTCCTTCTTGACTGTTTGGTAGAATTCACATGTGAAGCTATCTGGTCCTGGACTTTTCTTTTTGGGGAGCTTCTTAATGACTAATTCAATTTCTTTACTTTGATTCATTTGTTGAGGTCGTCTATTTCTTCTCGAGTCAATGTTGGTTGTTCATGCCTTCCTAGGAAGTTGTCCATTTCATCTACATTGTCTAGTTTATTACCATAAAGTTGTTCATAGTATCCTCTCATTAACTCCTTTATTTCTGCAGGATCAGTGGTTATGTCTCTGTCATGGTCAGGTTCATGTGTCAACTTGACCAAGTGGTGGTACCTGTTTGTATGGTTGGGCAAGTGCTGGCTTGTCTGTTGCAATGAGGACATTTCGTAGAATTAAATCATGACCATGTCAGCTGCATCCACAGCTGATTCCATTTGTAATCAGCAAAAGGGAGTGTCTCTGCAATGAGTGATGTTTAATCTAATCACTGGAAGCCTTTTAAGGAGGATTCAGAAGAAACAGGCTCTCTTCCTGCTTCGATTGACGATCCTCTCCTGTGGAGTTCATCCAGACCCTCCATTGGAATCGTCGGCTTCAGAGCCTGCCCTGCGGATTTTGGACTCTGCATTCCCGTGGTCACATGAGACACTTTTATAAATTTATATTTGCGAGTGTTCCCTGTTGATTCTGTTTCTCTAGAGAACCCTAACTAATACATTTCTTCCATTTCTGATTTTATTTATTTTCATCCTCTCTTCTTCTTTTTGACAACCTTGCTAAGGGTCCATCAATCTCATTGATTTTCTCATAGAACCTTCTGGTTTTGTTGATTTTCTCAATTATTTTCATATTCTCAATTTCATTTATTTATGCTCTAATCTTTGTTATTTCTTTCCTTTTGCTTGCTTTGGGGATAGTTTGCTGTTCTTTCTCTAATTCTTCCAAATGGACAGTTAATTCCTCGATTTTTGCTCTTTCTTCTTTTTTGATATAAGCATTTAGGACAATAAATTTCCCACTTAGCACTGCCTTTGCCTCATCCCATAAATTTTGTTATGTTGTATTTCCATTTTCATTTGCCTCGAGATATTTACTGATTTCTCTTGCAATTTCTTCCTTGACCCACTGGTTGTTTAAGAGTGTACTGTTGAGTTTTCATATATTTGTGAATTTTCTGTCGCTCTGCCTATTACTGATTTCCATCTTCATTACTTTAAGATCTGAGAAAGTGTTTTGTATGATTTCAAGCTCTTTAAATTTATTGAGACTTCCTTTGTGACTCAGCATATGGTCTATCCTCAAGAATGATCCATGAGCATTTGAGAAAAAGGTGTATCCTGCTGTTGTGGGCTGTAGTGTTCTAAAAATGTCTGTTAAGTCTAGCTCATTTATTGTATTATTCAAATTTTCTGTTTACTTGTTGATCCTCTGTCTAGCTATTCTGTCCACTGATGAGAGTGGGAAATTGAAGTCTCCAACTATTATGGTAGATGTGTCTATTTCTCTTTTCAGTGTTTTCCTCATGTATATTGGAGCATTCTGGCTCAGTGCATAAATATTTATGATTGTTAAGCCTTCTTGTTGAATTGTTCCTTTTATGAATACATGTGTCCTTCTTTGTCTCTTTTAACTGTTTTACATTTGAAGTCTAATTTGTTGGATATTAGTATAGCTACTCCTGCTCTTTTCTGATTGCTACTTGCATGAAATATCTTTCCCAACCTTTCACTTTCAACCTATGTTTATCCTTGGGTCTATGATGCATTTCTTGTAGACAGCATATAGATGGATTCTGTTTTTTAATCCATTCTGCCAGACTATGTCTTTTGATTGGGGAGTTTAACCCATTAACATTTAGTGTTATTACTGTATGGGCAGTACTTTCTTCTACCATTTTTTATTTTGGCTTTTATATGTCATGTCTAATTTTTCTTCTTTTTACCTTTACTGATAGTCTTCATTTCTATATTCTTCTCCACACCACTCTCCTTTTTTTTTCCTATCTGTCTCTAGTGTTCCCTTTAGTATTTCTTGCAGAGCTGGTCTCTTGGTCACAAATTCTGTCAGTGATTTTTTGCCTGAAAATGTTTTAATTTCCCCCTCATTTTTTGAAGGACAATTTTGTTGGATATAGAATTCTTCATTGGCAGTTTTTCTCTTTTAGTAACTTAAATATCATCCCACTGTCTACTCACCTCCATGGTTTCTGCTGAGAAATCTACACATAGTCTTATTGGGTTTCCCTTGTATGTCATGGATTGCTTTTCTCTTGCTGCTTTCAAGATTCTCTCTTTCTCTTTGACATCTGACATTCTGATTAGTAAGTGTCTTGGAGTACATCTATTTGGATCTATTCTGTTTGGGGTAAGCTATACTTCTTGGATCTGTAATTTTAAGTCTTTCATAAGAGTTGGGAAATTTTCAGTGATAATTTCTTCCATTAGTTTTTCTCCTCCTTTTCCCTTCTCTTCTCCTTCTTGTACACCGACATCATGTATATTCGTGCACTTAATGTTGCCACTAAGTTTTGTGGTGTATTTTCACTTAGCAATAGAAAACTTTAACAACTGTTAAGGGATGAAAGAAGAAAAAGTTAAGAAAGGTTTTGATGCATGGGTGCTTCCATGGTAGAATGCCCACCTGCCATGCAGAAAACCTGGGTCCAATTCCCAGACCATGCACCCAAAAAAGAAAAACCAAAAGCCAAAAATCATTGTTCCTGGAACACAGCTCAGAAGTTTCAGGTACTTTCCTCCAGCCACTCCAATAAACCATAAACTAAAAAGGGATATACATATATATATCCTTATATATAAAATACATAAGAATAACCTCCAGGATACCCTTTGGTTCTGTTTGAAATCTCTCAGCCACTGAAATTTTATTTTCTCTCAGTTCTGTTTTCTCCCTTTTTGTCAAGAAGGCTTTCTTATTCCCATGATGCTGAGTCCTGGCTCATCCTGGGAGTTCTGTCCCACTTTGCCAGGGAGATTTATACCCCCTGGGAGTCATATCCCATGTAGGGGAGGAGGGCAGTGAGTTCACCTGCTGCATTGACTTAGAGAGAGATGCCACATCTGAGCAACAAAAGAGGTTTTCTGGGGATGACTCTTGGACCTAATTTTACTTAGCCTATCCTTTGCAGGAACAAGTTTCATAGGGGTGAACCCCAAGATCAAGGGCTTGTCCTATTGATTTGGTTGTCCCCACTGCTTTCAAGAATATCAGAAATTCTCCAAATGGGGAAGTTGGATATTTCTTCCTTTCTCCCAGTTCCCCAAGGGAACTTTGCAAATACTTCTATATTCACTGTCCAAATTACTCTGGGATATATTGAGGCATCACATTAACCTGTAGAAACCAAAAAAATTTCACTCCCTATTCAAGAGTCCACATACTTATGGTGTTCAACTAAACTGACCATACATGTTAAAGTCAGAAATGTGCTACCCCAAATATAAATTTTGCAGCAAATAAACATCTCTCCCTTTGGTCTCACACAAAAGTTGACATTTTGGAATATGTACATATCACCCTTAGTCCTAACTAGATCAGTTTTCTTCATATCTCTAGCAAAAGTCTGATCCCTTTTTCAACTTTTTTTTTAATTTTTAATTTTTTATTATGAACAACAAACAAACATACAAACATTCTTAACATACAAACATTCTTGACATGATTACAATCAATGACTCAGGATATCATCAGATAGTTGTGTATTCATCACCATGATCATTTTTTTTTTAGCATTTGCATCTCTCCAGCAAAAGAAAGAAAAAAGAAAAAAATTCATATATGCCACACCCCTTATCCTCCTTCTCACTGATCACTAGTATTTCAATCTATTCAATTTATTTTAACCTTTGTTCCTCCTATTATTTGCTTATTTCTTATCCATATTTTTACTTATCTGTCCATACCATAAATAAAAGGAGCATCAGACACAAGGTTGTCACAATCACACGTCACATTGCAAAAGCTATATCATTATACAATCATCTTCAAGAAACATGACTACTGGAACACAGCTCTACAGTTTCAGGTACTTCCCTCTAGCCACTTTTATACACCATAAACTAAAAAGGGGATATCTATATAATGTGTAAGAATAGCCTCCAGATAACCTCTCTACTCTGTTTGAAATCTCTTAGCCACTGGCACTTTATTTTGTCTCATTTCTTTCTTCTCCCTTTTGGTCAAGAAGATTTTTCTCAATCCCTTAATGCCAAGTCCCAGTTCATTGTAGGATTTCTGTCCCACATTGCCAGGGAGGTTTACACACTTGGGAGTCATGTCCCACATAGAGGAGTGGAGGACAATGAGTTCACTTGCCATGTCAGCTGAGAGAGAGAGAGGCCATATCTGAAGAACAAAAGAGGTTCCCTGGGGGTGACTCTTAGGCCTAATTTTAAGTAGCCCTTTTTGAACTTTTTAAACAGTTCCCGTATTAGGTGGTGCTGACTTTCATAGCTTCAGAGCTCTAACTCTGAGTCTCAGATGTCATATAAATACTTGGAATTTCTGAGAACGACCTTCTAGACATAATTTTTTAAACATTTTTTATTATGAAATACAACATAAATGCAAATAAGCAATAAAGGTCCAAGTATATTTTAACAAGTAGTTATATGAAAGATTTTAAAGTTTAGTATGGGTTACAGTTCCACAATTTTTTGTTTTTTCTTCTAACTGCTCCAAGACACTGGAGACCAACAGAAATATCAATATAATGACTCAGTGGTCATACTAATTAGTTAAATCCTATCTTCTCTGTTATACTCCTCCTTCTCTCTCTCTCTCTCTCTCTCTCTCTTTTTTTTTTTTTTTTTTTTTGCATGGGCAGGCATCAGGAAGCAAACCCAGGTCTCCAGCACAGCAGGTGAGAACTCTGCCTGCTGAAACACCATGGCCCGCCCTCCTCCTTCCCTTTAAATAACATATATACATAAAAGCAATAAACTTCAAAGTACATTGCAACAATTAGCTGTAGAATAGACTTTAGAGTTTGGTATGGGTTACAATTCCATAATTTTAGGTTTTTATTTCTAGCTGCTCTGAGGTACTGGAGACTAACAGTACAATGATTCAGCACTCATTTATTAAACCTTACCTTCTCTGTATAACTCCACCATCACCTTTCATCTTTCTCCCACTTTTTAGGGGTACTTGGGCTATGCCCATTCTAACTTTTTCATATTAGAAGAGGCTATTGATAATATGGGATGGGGAATGGAACTAGTTGATGTTCTGGAAAGGCTGGCCCTTATGCATTTCAGGATTTATCTGGTCCAGGGACCCATCTGGAGGTTGTAGGTTTTGAGAGTTACCCTAGTGCACAGAACCTTTGCAGAATCTTCTATAATGCCCTACATATTCTTTAGGATTGGCAGGATGGTTTTAATTGGGGTTTGGCAAGTTATAATTGTAGCAATGTCTAACTGAAGCATGCATAAGAGTGACCTACATGTAGCCTCTCAACTCTATTTGAACACTCTCAGCCACTTATACCTTATTCGTTACACTTCTTTTCCTCTTTTTGATCAGAAAGACATTGTTGATCCCATAATACCAGGGCTAGGTTCATCCCTGGAGGTCATCTCCCACACCTCCAGAAAGACTTTCATCCCTGGATTAGACATAATTTTTAATAAATACTATTTACAATTGCTATAAAAGATCTGAATTGCTTAGGGTTAAGTCTAACAAAAGATATTTAAGACCAATATGCAGAAAATTAAACCACATTTTTAAAAGGTGTTAAAAGAAACCTTTAAAAATGGATATATGTTCATCAATAGAAAGACTCATTTTATTAAAGAAGTTTGAGTCAGTTCCATTCAAATTCATCCATACATTCAATTTTTTTTTAAATTCAAAAAAAATGAGATTTTTTTAACCTGACAAAATGATTCTACTATTTCTAATGGAAAAGCTAGAACCAAGATTACTCAAGATACTCTTGAAGAAAAAGAATAAGACAAGGGAGATGCCTAGCCATTTTTAACCTGATTTTTAAGTTATAATGACTAAAGTAGCATGGTATCAGCTCAAAGATTGACAAACTGACCAATGAAATAGAAGAAAGAGCTCAGAAACAAACCCAACTGTATTTGGAAATGTGATATTGGCAGAGATGATACTGCAGATCAAGGAGGAAAGGAGTATCTGTTTTAAATTGGTACCAAGGCATTTGTTTAACCAAATACAATAATGATCAGAATTAGTTCCCAATATGAACCAACATCAGTTCTATGTGGATTAAGAATCTAACTGAAAACTTTTAAGGAAATATGGAGAATATCTTTCTGACATTGAGGAATAGAAGTATTTTTTAAACAAAACAAAAAGATAACCATAAAAAAAGATCAACGACATCAAGTTTAATAAAGCTTTAAAAAATAAACTGTTGTATAAACTGTGAGCCAAAAAATACCACAAATTTAGAAAAAATTTTGAGCTGGATAATAATTAGAATGCCTATATAATACTTGGGCAATGCATTGAAAGCAAAGAGGAAAATTTATCACCTTAAATGCATATATAAAAAAAGAAGAGAAAACCTGAAAATCAATTATTTAGGCATCTGTCTTATAAAATTGTTAATAAAGAACAGCAAACACAATGAAAATTAAAATTTACAAATATAATTTAATGGGGAGTAGTATATATTTGAGAGGATCAGCAAAGTCAAAAGTTGTTCTTTGACAAGATTAACAAAATTTACAAACCTCTCTTGAATCTGATTAAACAAAAAATGGGAGATGGCATAAGTAGCCATGTTATAATCCTGTTGGGTATCAAATCACACACACCACAAAAGACAAGTTCTTAAATTTGCATTCCTATTGGTGTGAACCTACTTGTAAATAAGACCTTTTAAACATGTGGTTACTAGTTAAGTTGTGGTCAAATTGAATCAGGGTGGGTCTAGAGGCCTAATAAAAAGAGGAAATTCAGATACATTCAGAGAAGCTAGAAGACAAAGAATGCTAAAAGAGAAAGCTGCAGGAGGAGAAAATGAAACAGATGGCCATGTGACAGAGGACTGTCACCACCTAAGCATGATCAGCTGTGGGAGACAGCTTTGCCAATATCTTGATTTGGGACTTCTAGGCTACAAACTTTGAGGCAATAAATGCTTATTATTTAAGCCAACCCATAGGGTGGTATTTGTCATAGCAGCACTAGCAAACTAAGACAATTCCCATTCTTAATTTTTGAAAATCTTTAATAACTAGTGTCATGGTCAGGTTCATGTGTCAACTAGGCCAGGTGATGGTGCCCAGTCATCTGGTCAGGCAAGTGATGGCTTGTCTGATGCTATGAAGACATTTCATGGACTTAAATCTTGATTAGGTCAGCTGTATCCACAGCTGATTGTGTTTGTAATCAGCTAAGGAGCGTGTCTTCTACAATGAGTGATGCTTGAACTACTCAGAGGAAGGCTTTTAAGGAGGATTCAGAAGAATCAGTTTTTCTTCCTGCTTCTGCTGGTGGGCCTCTCCTGTGGAGTTCATCCAGACCCTTTGTTGGCACCAGCTTCACAGCCTGCAGTAAAGATTTGGACTCTTCCATCTCCACGGTTGTCCAGCCAGCCCCTCCTGAGAGTTCATTGAGGAACTTCATCATACTTACCAGCTTGTGGCCTGCCCTACAGAACTTGGATCCTTATATTCCCACAATTATGTGAGACACTTTTATAAATTTTATATCTACAGATATCTCCTCCTGATTCTGTTTCTCTAGAGAATCCTAGGTAATATAGGTTGGTACTGGGAGTGGTTCTTAAGAAACAGAATCTTAAAAATGGGCTTTTATGATTGGTTTTCTATTCTGACTGGACTCAATCCATGGGTGAGTTGGTAAAAATATCACCATTGAAGTCTTCTAATGCTTTGCTTGTATGAAGCCAGACTCTGGAGGATAATGTTTTTGACATGTTTACAGAGTTTTGTGGAAAGAGGAGGTATAGAGATGTTAGCTGGTTGTTGTTAGATGTGCTGCATACATTCATGAGAGAAAGGGATGAGCTGAAGGTTTCAAATGAGAAGTTTATGCACCATAAGACAGCTGTAAATATTTCTATGAGTACCCTGAAGGAAAATCTTATTTCCTGTAGCCATAGGCTTGAGATCTCGGGAAATCAGACTCAGAATCTCATTGTCAGAGTAGCAACTTTGCAACATAAACTGAAATCTCAACCTTGCATGGTGTCTGATGTTAAAGTGAGGGCACTGATTAGAAAGGAGTGGGAACCTGAAAAAATGGGATGGCAACATAAGGATTGATAATGATGTCAATGGAGAGATTGAAACCCTAGGTCATGCTGAGTCTTTTCTAGATAACCCTGTAATATTCTGCCCTGAGGACACAGCCGCCCTACCTCCAGCCTGGCCTGAGGAGTTGGCCACGCAGCCTCCATCTGAAGGGATTAGCCCTAGGGTGATTAATCATGTTTCACCAGATGAAACTGTAAATGGATGCCCTGAAACAAATGGCTTGGAAGATACTTCTAATTCTTTTTATGACCCACCCCCAATACCCCTCATTTCTTCCAGACCTATAACTAAAGTCCCAACAGGCTCCAAAAGGTGAGGTACAAAGTGTTACCCATGAGGAGGCACGTTATACTCCAAAAGAACTGCATGAGTTTTCCAATTTATATAGACAGAAATAATAGGAATATGTGTGGCAATGGATTTTAAGGGTGTAGAATAATGGTGGGAGGAATATAAAACTGGATCAGGCTGAATTTATTGATATGGGCCCACTAAGCAGAGATTCTGCATTCAGTGTTACACCTCAATGGTTTAGAAAAGGCATTAGCAGTTTATTTGGATGGATGGCTGAAACATGAATCAAAAGGTGGCCAACATTACCTGAGGTTGAAATGGCAGAACTTCCCTAGTATAATGTAAATGAGGGGATCCAATGGCTTAGAGAGATGGAAACGTTAGAGTATATTTATCATGGAAACCCTGCTCATACACCCCAGGAATGTCCAGAGGATGCAACTTTCACCAGAACTGTGAGAAATAAATTTGTGAGACTAGCTCCATCATCCCTGAAGAGCTCTGTAGTTGCCCTTCTCTGACTATGGGAACTGCTGTCACTGAGCTGGAATCCTTAAACACAGTGGGGATGATTGGATCCCGAGTTGACAGAAGACAGATGACAGCACTTAATCGCCAAAGGCAAGGTGGACATGACTATCATAATGGACAGCAGACTCAAAGCAGGAGTCAAAATAATCTGACTCACAGAGACTTGTGGTGTTGGCAGGTAAATCATGGGGTACCTAGAAGTACAATAGATGGGCAGTCTACTAAATTCTTGTTTGAGCTATATAAGCAAAAGTGTTCTAGGTCAAGTGAACAGAAGTCTAACTTAAATTACAAAAACAGAGAGTCATGGCCCCTTAATCAATTTCCAGACTTGAGACAGTTTAAAGACCCAGAGCCCCTTGAATGAGGGGAAGGCCAGGTCCCTTTGGGGGAGGACCCTGTTACATTACCACAAATTTATACTGTTAATCTTCCTCCAAGTCTTTCCCAAGGAGACTGACAGCCTTTTACAGGTAACTGTGC
>PVIY010023856.1:0-38818 GCA_004026745.1 Myrmecophaga tridactyla | reverse complement strand
CCTTAACTGGGACATTTCCTGGGCCTAAAAACTGTAAATCTGCAACTTATTAAATTCCTCTTTTTTAAAAGCCATTCCACTTCTGGTATATTGCATTCTAGCAGCTAGTTAAGAGTATCTCCCCATAATGAAATATTTATGAATTACAGAGGGAAATATTCTATCTTATCTTGTAGAAATTCTGCAGGCACCACCTTATGTAGGAGCCAGGGTTATTGGAAAACCTGCAGAATTTATTGGGAGCAACTGGCTTTAGAGTGGTGTCAGCAGTAAACTGTGGAGACTATCTGCTTAATTGGAGGACAGTCTGAGAGGGAGAGAATGTTTGCTTTTTCTTAACCCCCAAGATCTTGTTAGCTATCTCTTGTATGTAGGGAGTAATATACTGAAAAGGAGGCACTCAGTTTTATCACAAAATGCATGCATGCTTTTAGTCACCTAAACCCTGCAGTATATAAGCAGGAACTAGTTAAGAATAAAGTTGTCAGTTGTCCTTATTGCTAAGCTTCGACCCCCTGATCCCATCTGTCTTTCTTTCTTTCTCATCATTCCTTAATATCGTTCGAGCTCCAATTCATAGGAAGCATCATCTGGCCCCCAACGTGGGGCTCAAAGAATAAAAAGAAGACTCCAAGACAATATTAAGGAACCAAGGAAAAGTCTCCATTAGAGGCACGTGTGTCCAGCCAATAGAAGAAGACTTGAGTCATATTGGTAAAGTAAGCATTTTCCTTGTAGCATCAGAGTAACGGGTAATCACAATAGGCGGCTGGAGGAGTACGTGTGTGTGTTGAAAACATTGTTAGAAGCTACTGGGGTGCCTGTTAAAACATCTGAATTATTAAGCTTATTTGATCTCATTCAAAAACATTGTTGATTTCAGCCTTAAGGGCATAATGTTTTGAATCTTAAATAATGGAAATTGGTTATGAAGGCTTTGCAGTGAACATAACAAATTGGGGAA
This sequence comes from Myrmecophaga tridactyla, assembly GCA_004026745.1. Classification (NCBI taxonomy): domain Eukaryota; kingdom Metazoa; phylum Chordata; class Mammalia; order Pilosa; family Myrmecophagidae; genus Myrmecophaga; species Myrmecophaga tridactyla. The sequence goes on along the minus strand of PVIY010023856.1, from coordinate 37,854 downwards.
GATATTCCTGTTTCTATTTGGTCATTGTGTTCAGTCAAGCAATGAACCACCTAGCCTGTGCTTTCTTTTAAACTCTGAGTTGTGTTTTTTCTCAATCTCCCACTGCCCCTTCTTACCCTGTTTGGACAGTTGCTGGAGCTGGACTTGGCAATTGGTGCCCAGGCAGGGATCTGATAGGGGAACTCTTAAAGCATAAAGTGAGGAGACGCTCCAGGGATGTCCACTACAAATACCACAAATGAGCCTTTGTGAGTTGAGCAGTGGCCCTTATCTATAGAAAAATTAGAGGCTCTAACTCAGTTAGTTCAAGAACAGTTTAAAGCAGGACATATAAAAAAATCTCATAGTTCCTAGAATTCTCCAGTATTTATTATAAAAAAGAAATCAGGAAAATGGAGAATGTTAACTGATTTGATAAAAGTTAATGCTGTAATTCAACCTATGGAGTCATTACAACCTAGCTTGCCCACACCAGTTATAATTCCTAAAAACTGCTCTATTATTATAATAGATTTTAAAAATTTCTTCTTTACCATACATTTAGCAGAGCAAGATAAAGAAAAATTAATTTCTGAGCTTGTTCTTAATGAGCTGCTTTATATAAAAATTCATATACACCTGAATCAGAAAATATTCAATAGGAACAATGCCATGCCAAACAAAAGTCAGTGCTCATTAATGGTTCCTATAGAATTATAACAGATTGGTACCCTAAAGGGTATGCAATTCAGGATTGTAGTTCTGACTCAAAGTGTTCTGTTAAGTTACCTTGGTTTAATCTAAATAATTACTCTACTGAAATTTATACCAATGCTACAAATAAAATCCTGTGACAAGGAATGGGAATGGCAGCCCCATCTCCTTTTGTTAACTTAAATCCTCGACAAACAGCAATTTGGAAAGGCCATGAGTTTAGCTCCTATTCATATTTGAAAAGGAATTATATTTTCAGAACTTTAAAACTGAAAATTCTGGTTAAAAACTATATATTAATGTTTCAAATATGCATTAACTAAAGTATTTTAAACATTTAACATTAGTCTAACAAATTTAACTTTGATGGTAATTATATGTGGTAAAATATTTGTTTAAAATAATGACTTAAGTATGAAAAATATAAAAGATATATTTTTATTAATAGGAAAAACAGAATAGTTTTATCCTAAGATGAAATGAATAACTGTTACAAAATGAGAAAAATGTAGGACAAAGCCTGAACTAATGTAATAATTGCTGAGGGTTTGTAAAAATGAAAATTATGGTCAAAATCAAGAAAGATTTAATGAATCTAAAATGACATTTTCTTGGACTCTTAACCTGTTCTGATGAAAAGATATAAAAAAATTTTTCTAAATAATCAGTGTAAAAAGCAAAAAGTCTGTGTTTTATCAAAATAACTTATGTTAACTTTTATCATGTTGTTATCTATATAAAAGTACTAATTTTTCTCCTGGGTATCATTATATTGGCAAAAAACTGTTTCTTTTCTTGCCCTAAACCAGGTGCTTAATCTATTAATCTAAGTAATATTACTATAAATGAATCTATTACTGGCTAAGTAATATTCAAATCATATAAATACCTAAATTCCTCTAAGCCAAAATATTTTAATGCTTTGTCCAGTGTTTATATAAACTACATATATATATAAACTAAATTTATCCCCAAATAACCATGGCTTATGTTGGGAGCAGATCAAATCTGAGGGCTAAATGCAAGGAAAAAATATATTTGTGGAATCTGTTCTATTCACTTGATGTTGCCCTTATATGCAACTGATGTTGCTATCACATGACCTTAGTAAGAAGCAATTTAAATGTGCACTCTAGCTGGGAGGACTGGCTATCCTCCCAGAAGGAGGTGTACTTTAATAAAAATATCTAGGTCCCAGGAAGCTCCTTTGGTCCCTAGCCAATTCCCAGAGGACCTAACTGGGCCCGGTCATGTAAGCAACTTGGAATTTGGCCACTATTGTGGGAAAATATCATAAAAACTGCATGCAATTAATTTAAAGTTACCAAAAAATGCACCACCAATTATAAAAAATCCACATTCCTGCATTCCTTTTCAATCAATCCAATGAATTCATTTTACAAAATCTAGTCATTTACTATAGGTACATGTCACTATTCACACTCTGCTTTCACTTTTGCTACCTGCCACTTTAGGGATTCCTAATTATATGTTACAGAACCTGTTTGATATTTTACAAGGAGATTCTGATTTACTAAGCAAAAGGCAGTTAACAGCTGTGGCTGAACAAGAATTACAATTAATTGAACAACGCATCCAAGCAGGACAACTTGTTCAAATAGATCTAGAAAAGCCTGTTGATTTTATTATTTTCTTTACCTTGCAATCTCCCAGAGGCCTATTTTGGCAAGATGGTGTTTTAGAATGGATTTTTCTACCAGACAATCGACAAAAATGTTTAAACACATATTTGCAAAAAAATCATTTCTTTAGTAGCCAAAGGTCACCAAAGATATTATCAATTAAGAGGAAATGATCCTAATCTCATAGTGTGTGATCTCACAAAGGAAGAGGTTCAAAGTTTATTTATCTTCAATACCTCTTGGCAAATAGCATTAAGTGATTTTAAAGGACAAATTAATAATCATTTGCCTATGTCAAAACTTTTACAATTTCTTAATCATGATGATGACTATGCAACTATATGATGATATTGTGAATTACTGATTATATATATAAAACAGAATAATGATATGTTAGAAATGTTTTTGTTCATTTGTTGTTAAGCTTTTTTAAAATAAATATACAAATAAAGCTTTGCAATTTCTAAAAAGAACCAATGGATTTTGCCTAAAAGAGTTCAGGCTTCCCCGCTGGAAGGAACTATTACAGTCTTTACTGAGGGTAGTAGTAATGGGCAGGCTGCATATGTCACCCCAGGGGAAAACAAAAGTTGGAAAACACCTTATATCTCAGCCCAATGCACTGAATTAGCAACTGTAATTCAGGTATTGCAAAATTTTCCACAATCTCTTAATATTGTTTCTAATTCTACGTATGTCTGCCAAACAGTTACTCACATTGAGACAGGTTCTTTATTTGAAGGAAATGAGTTGTCCCAAATGTTTTTACATTTACAAACATTAGTCAGGAGTCGAATTAATCCCCTTTTTCTCATGCATATAAGAGCTCATACCAATCTTCCGGGTCCTACGTCATTACAAAATCAGCAAGCAGATACTCTTGTGGGGGTACTTCAAGATCCCACAACATTTCACAAATTGACTCATATTAATGGCAAAGGGCTGCAAAGAAATTTCCATCTCTATCTGAACAGCAAGCTCAGGATGTTGTTAGGACTTGTCCAACATGTGCACCTTTAAATGCACTCCCATTTGCATCAGGGGTTAATCCTTGAGGTCAAAAAGCAAATGAATTATGGCAAATGGATGTTACTCATATTTCACATTTTGGTAAAATGCAGTATGTACATGTTATCATAGACACTTTTTTCTCATGTCATATGGGCTAACCCACAATCTGGAAAACATTTCTGTCATGTTCAATCACATTTACTTAATGCTTCTGCTGTTATGGGATGCCCTCAATCTATTAAAACTGACAATGGTCCTGCTTATACAGGAAAGCAATTTTGTAAATTTTGTACTACTTTTCGTATTACTCATATCACAGGAATTCCACATAATCCCTCTGGGCAATGAATTGAATGAACAAACTGGACGCTAAAGTATATGCTCATGAAACAAAAAGGGTGAGGTGATGATCAGGAGGATGATGTTGTGAAAATAAGTACACCTAAAGATCAATTAGCAAAAGCACTGTTTATTTAAAATTTTTTAAACATTTATGATAAGTCTTCACAGACTCCTGCAGAACAACATTTTAGTAATTTGGAAAAGAAAAGTGATATGACTCAAACAGAACTGCAGCTGCAGCTGATCTATTGGAAAGATGTTAAGGATGATTTATGGAAACCAGCCATGATAAAGGTGTGGGGTAGGGGATTTGCTGTTATCATTACAAATGACAGAACCTCGGTTTGGATTCCCTCAAAAAGAATAAAACCCAGACATGTCAACCCTGATGAAAATAACTAAATGGGTAATGTACATTATAGGACATATAACTTTAATTGCTGAAGGACAGGGACATATTTATACTTATTGGGTTTATATTTCTAACCCATCTCTGCTGCAGGCCCTAACTTAATGGGCAGATCCAACCTTACTAATAAATATCTGAATACTAGTTTAGGATTCCCAGGTCCAGCAGATTCAAGGCTTCCAAAACTACTTAAGGAAGAAGGAAAAATGGTATCAAATTTAACTCTTCCATTTTTAAAAAGACCCATATGTATAAGTAATGAATTACCATGTAAGAAAATAAATAATCAAACTACATGGTTTAAGATCAAGAATGATTCTCATAATTACTTACATGTATATCCCTCTTTTAACTCTGTGGAATCAAATGATACTCACCTGTTAGATGGGAAAGAAAGTTGGAATGGATGGCAGTTATGTCATATGGATCGAGCAGTTATCATAATTAATGATTCCTATGGAATTGTAAGAGATGCCAGGCCCCTGTGGGACCTCCCATCTCTAACTCAGAGATAACTGAGACTATATGGACAGGCAAGCTAAATCAGAGTTTAATATATAGAGGATGATTTGTGCTAAATCCATGGGATGATAAATATAACATTAATCAAAGAAATTTATGGAAAATTTTCCTAGGACTGGGACCAATTTTTATAGTGAATTCTAGTAACTATAACTTCTCTTTAAATAGCAGCCATAAACATTATTTGCAAATATGTACTAGAGATCCATATGTATTTGTTAAAGGTCATATGTATATAAGAAATCAAACTTTTAATTGTAAATATTGTTCTCTAATCGCTTGTCTCCAAGCATTTATTTTGCAGGAAAATAAGACAATTATAACGGCAAGGAGAAGAAGAGGTATTTGGCTGCCAGTGCAGATGTCAAGATCTTGGCAATCCTCTCCAGAAACACAAATTCTGATCCACTTGGCAAAAGAATATCTGAAAAGGACTAAGAGACTAACTGGACTCATTATTGCAGCTGTCATTGGAATCATTGGAATTATCACAGCGGCTGCTGTCGCTGGAACTGTATTGCATCAAACTATACAGACGCAGCATTATGTTAGAGAATGGCATAAAAATGCCAGTGAGATGTGGCATAGTCAATCTCATATTGATCAGCAAATTAATAATAGACTAAATGATATAGAGACAGCATTGGTTCATATTGGAGATCAAATGTATAATTTAAATTTTTTACAAAGTTTAAGATGTGACTGGAATGAGAGCAATTTTTGTATTACCCTTTTAAGATATAATCATTCTGAAATAGAATGGGAAAAGGTAAAAAGGCATCTTTTGGGGCATTCAGATAGTTTAAGTCTCGATATTTTAAAATTATAAAAGCAGGTATTAGAAATATCTCAGAGTAATTGACGTATAACTGATGGAGATGATGTTATACAATCACTTACCCAAGAGCTAAAAAAAATTCTTAATCCTATTTACTGGTGGAAATCATATCATTTTTTTGACTACTATAGGCTTAAGTTTGGGGCTGTTTATACTCTTTTTCTTCCTCCTCAGCTATGTCAAACAACAAATGTTCAAAGTAGCAAGCCGCGCCACTAAGAAGGGCTGTGCTAACACTGTGATTCTGGTGAAAGCCCTTGGCTCCCTCCCGAATCGAAGTCAGAGAGCTTGACTGGTAACCAATGATGGGTAAGACCCTTCCTTCAGAGCTTAAGGGCAACCTAAGACAGGCACAGTCACCTCGGCTTATAAAATAAAAAGGGGGAAATGTAGAAGCCAGGGCTAATGGAAACTCTGCAGAATTTATTGGGAGCAACTGGCTCAGAGTGGCGTCGGGGGTAAACTGTGGAGACTGCTATCTGCTTACTTGGAGGACAGTCTGAGAGGGAGAGAATGTTTGTTTTTTCTTAACCCCCAAGGTCTTGTTAGCTATCTCTTGTATGTAGGGAGTAATATACTGAAAAGTAGGCACTCAGTTTTATCACAAAATGTATGCATGCTTTTAGTCACATAAACCCTGCAGTATATAAGCAGGAACTAGTTAAGAATAAAGTTGTCAGTTGTCCTTATTGCTAAGCTTCAGACCCCCTGATCCCATCTGTCTTTCTTTCTTTCTCATCGTTCCTTAATATCGTCTGAGTTCCGTTTCATAGGAAGCAGCAACCTTAAGAAAGTAGTCGAGTCTAATGTCACGAGGAATAAGACATAACAACACTTACCCCTGATGTGAGGCTCCAAGAATGGCACAGCATCTCTGTGGTGGCCTTGCCAACAATGTATAAGCTCAATCTAAAAATGAGAAAACTCAAATTGAAGGACTTTCCAGAAAGTAATGGAGCAGTACTCTTCAAAGTCTCGGGGTTGTGATGACAACAAAAGAGTGAGGAACTGTCTCAGGATGGAGTAGAAAAAGGAGGCATGACAACTAAATGTAATGTGGAATCCTGGACTAGATCCTATAATAGAATAAGGACACTTGTAGAAAAATTGGTGAAAATTCTGCAGTTTAGTTAATGACCTTGCACCGACATTAGTATACTAGTTTTAATAATTGTACTATTGTTAGGAAAGATTTTAAGATTAGGGAAACCTGGGGGAATAGATTTGGGAATTCTTTGTACTACTGCAATTTTTCTGTAAGCTTAAATCTATCTCAAAATAAAAATTAAAAAATAATGGGGTGGGGGATGCATGAGGAATTCAGAGGTAGAATTCTTGCTTGACATGTGGAATACCTGGGTTCAATTCCCAGTCCTGCACTTCCCCTCAAACAAAACAAACAAGCAAAACAAACAAACAAAAATTCAATAAAAGGTGCTGCAATAACGGGATAATCATATGGAAAAATAATGAAATGTGACCCTGCCATACAGCATACAAACAACAACAATAATAATAATGGGATAGAAAGCTTATCAGGTGAGAAGAGATATTACAACGATGTAGAAGTTGATTAAAATGTCATTAAGTCACTAAAACCCCTTTTGTTCTGATTATAAAAACAAAAATAGTACAGTGGGCCTATACACAATGGAAGGTTTGAAGGGACAAAAATCAAAATGTTAACAGTAATTTCACGAGGGAAAGTGAGTGATAGGTAAAGGACAAGGATAAAGGTATCTTCCGATTTACTCTTTACACTCTGCATTATTCGAATTCTTTACTATGAGTATATTTGTGTATATTTGAGTATATATACACATATGTGTATTCCTATATATATACGTGTGTGTGTGTGTGTGTGTGTGTGTGTGTGTGTATTTGGATTCAAATATTTAAGAAGTAAAAAAAAAAAGCCCTCCTGGAAAAATAGAAATATTTGAAATAAGTGTTTACAATAATAAATAGTTTGTGTATTTCTTTCCTATCTTGGCCAAGATTGCAGAGTCCCTAGCAATAATCCATCGCAGATTATCTGCACGTTAACTCTGTCCATTCGCATAAAGTAAGGTGGGAAGAAATCACCCTGCATTTTATTTCTATTAATCTGTAGAGGGCACAATCCAAAATTAGGATTCCAGGGGAGCTCTGCAAAGGGCTAAGTTATTCATTTACTACTGGAAAGACTCAAAGATGAAAAGTTCAAGGACTTTTGCATGTAGTCAGGATATTTTTATTAAAAATCAATAAACTGGAAATTTGGACTTTAGCAGTTCAAGGGAATAGAACTTTTCATTTCAGAGACTGAAGGAGCAGATGTATTGACAAGAGCTTAGGTAAGTACTTATACTTTCAGTGGGATATAAATGTATAGGTAGGGCTTCCAATTATGGAGAGTTTGAGACTGAAGAGAACATAGCTGCTATTTTAAATAGTGCAGAGATTCCTTCCCAGAAATCAATGAATTAACTTTGTTTTAGTCTATGTCAATGCCCTACACTATTTCCTTCTTTCTTTTTGAAACATTTTTCATAGCATGCTTTGAAAAATGCCTCTTATTTCCTGAAATTATAAACATTTAAATAGAAAATACAGAATTATTCTCTATTTTCTTAGTAAATCAACCAATTTTCATAATATGTAGTATATTCTATTTGAAAGATAATTTTCAGTTAACCCAACTGAAGTCTTGTTAGAATTGTTATTCTGTGAAAATATTTTTTTTCAGTAGGAAAGACACCTTCATATAGGGGCTTTGCCTGGTACTAAAACACAGTATTTTATCAAGGGTATCAGTGAAACAACATTGTCATATGAAAAGAAATATGCAATTAATTTTAAGTTAAAGCTTTCAAATGGTTGTTTCTATTTGAATGCAGGATTGTGTTTCATTTCCTGATGCCTATTACATGCTGAATGTTTACTGCACTGAACAATTGGGTTAAGAGTTAGAAGATGTAAATACTGGTGCTGCCATTTATTGCTGGGTGACCTTGAGGATTCAACTTCTTGGAGTATTGTAGAAAGTGAGACATGATTGCTTTGTAATATCCTTTGATTTTAAGCCTGTAGGAAACAGAGACAATGTTTCATTTCTCATTGACTTCCTGTGATAAACAACTCTCTGTTAGCACCTTCCTATCAATACTGATTTCTGTCTTTGATATTCATCTTTAAAATTACCAGTAGAGCAACCAACAAACACCTCTTGAACTTCAATTGTTTAATTCATTGACCAAGCAGGCTGTGCTCCAATTAAATCTTATTCATTCTTCAACCTACTCCCAACAGTTTCTGCCCTTCCTACCTCATGGAAACAATTCCCTCTATGTGAGAGTGATTTATATCTTGTATATCCAATGACATTATCAGTACTTATCTTGTCTGAAATCGCAGAAGACTGCTTCTTTTTCAAAGTGTTTTTCTTTGACCTTCTTTGCACATCTGTCACTTGAATGTCCACTTCTAGAAGTTACAGCTCAATATCCTTTGGTAGTTCCTTCTGTGTAATCATCCCTCATTGCTGGAGTTCCTGAGGGATCTTTCCAATTTTCCATTCTCTTATTATTTAGCAAATTCTCCTTTAGACTCTCATTCTCTCCTATGGTTCCAGGTATCCTCTGTTGGTGGCTGACTCACATTTGTATCTCCCTGCAAAACTATATCCAGCCATTTCCAAGGCAGATGCAAGTATACTAAAGATACCATATCAGAATGGATCCCATCAATATCCCCTTCAACCTGGTTCTTTGGGGTTCTCAATATCAGGAAATGGCACCATAGTTCCCTCAGTTACTAAACCTGGATCTCAGCCTTTCTCTCTCTCTCTTTCTCTCTCTCTCTCTCTCTCTCTCTCTCCTTCCACATTAGTAATATCTAAGTCCTATTAGTTACATCTCACCAATTTTTCTCAAATGTGCCTGCTTACACTATTGCCACTGCTACCACTCTGTGCAAACCCTTAACATGTTTTACCTGGAGAACACATCGGCTCCTAATTGGTGTCCTTGGCTCCACTCTTTAGTCCATTCTTTATATTGAACCAGAAATTTCTCTTTTTTTGATTTTAATATTAAATTTAAAAAGTAGATGCATTTAAATATTTTCATTAAAATAGTTCATATACATGGTTAAAACCTGAAATTATACTGAGGAGGTTATAACTGAAAGGAACAACTACCTAAATCACCTTTTCCCATCCATGCTCCCACTCTCCAGTTAAGTATCTTAGTTTTATATTCTTTATATGGCCCTCTTATGATTTATAGATTCAAGATGTTAGACAATGTAGATATTAGCCTTCCATGCATTGTTTATGGGTTGAAAATCAATAATAATTATTATGGCTATATAATTGTTATTCATGAAAGAAGCTAGTTATTTCAATGGTTTTGTTTGTTTTCTTGGAGTTCCCAGTTATCCTTCTAAGTTAAATAATCTTTTCTTACCTTCTTAACTCATTCAAGTTCTCATGGATAATATATAATCTTACTTTCTGTCTCTACTCATGTGTTTATTCTAGATATTTCATATACATGGAATCATACAATATGTGTCCTTTTGTGTCTGGCTTATTTAATTTAACATAATGTTTTCAAGGCTCTTCTATGTAATAGCATGTGTCAGAATTGTGTTCCTTTATGGCTTACAGTTAAAGGTCTCATGTCCTTGAGACCTTTCAGTATGGATTCTTAAACTTTCAATATGGAAAACTTTATTTTGCTATGTATTTCATAGTTCATTCCCTTTTCTCTCCCTTCCTGGAATATCTAATAATTTAATGGTGCTTCTCTTAGAGTGACTTCCTAATTCTTTTTTCCCTTATATTTCTTCCTCCTTTCTTGACTGTTTCCTAGAATTTTTCTTCTAAACCTTCTAATTATGTCCTTGATCATATTTTGAAATTTCCCATATTTATTTCTGCCGTGGTTTTCATTTTAATAGAATCCACTTTCATTAAACCTGGATATTAACACAGATATTAAACATTTTATTAACTTAGATATTAACATAGATATTAAAACTTTCAGTGAAGTTTTAATATCTATTAGAGTAAAAGTTAGAATTTTTAACAGATTTCTTTTATTTATTGAAACATTTGTTTCCATTCAGTTCTTTTTCTCATTTTTAACTTTATTTCTTGTTGTGCTGCAAATTTCCTTAAGTGTTTGGTATTCTTCCTTAGTTATTTGTGTTATGAATACAACAAATACAGAAGTTATTTGTGTTATGAATACAACAAATACAAATACAACAAATACAGAAGAAGAGCACACTTGCAGCTAACAAGTTGCTCTGAAGCAAGCACCCTTATGACCTCTACCCCTTTCAGGAGCTAGAACATTGCTAGCTACCTCAGATGTCTTCCATCAACTTGCGCCTGAAAACAACCTTCTACTACACCAAGAGTAACCACTATCCTGATTTTGATGGTAATCACTTCTAAATTTAAAAAAAATTTATCATCAAGTGCACAGCCCTAAGTATTATATAGTTTAGTTATGCATTTAAAATGTGAAAAGTTTAGGAGGCGAAAGGGTGAGAAAGGAGGACGGTAGACCGGGAAATTTAAAGCGGGTGTGTTTATTTCTATGCTCCCGGGCTAAACTCACCGAACCCAAGATGAAGGGAGCTGAGTCAGCACTGGGGCGATGGCGTGGGCAGTTTTTAAGCAAGGGGGTCAGCTGACATCCAGAAGGGGCAGTTCTCTGGAAGTCAGATGGTCAGAAGGGGCGGTCCTCCAGAAGTCAGGTGGTCGGAAGGGGCGGTTCATCAGTTCCGGAAGTCAGGTGTCCGGAGGGGCGGTTCCAGAAGCCATATTGGGAGGGGCAACACAGCCTCCACAGCTCCAGTTGCAGTGCCCTTCCCCATTCCCCCGATCTAACAAAATGTCCTTTACGTGTTTTGTTCTTTAGGTTGTCTTTCCAACTTTTTTTTCTTCAATCTATTTTTTTCTCGCAATTTATTTTTGAAGAAACAGATTCATTTAATCTGTAAATTCCCCTTACAAGGGATTTTGCTAATTATATCCTTATGTTTATTTTTCCTGTTAATCAATAGTTGTACCTTGACACTTAGACTCAGGTTTGAAAAGACTACCTCATAGTTAATGTCATGTTCTTTGTCACAAATAATATATTTGGTTATCTCACTTTTTGTGACGTGAACAGGCATTGATGCCTATATCCTTGATTCATTGCTGATTCTAAGACAGTGTTAGTCCAGTTCTGTCTTTATTTTCAACTTATTTGTTGGAATATTTCTATGAAGAGAAATTTTCCTTCATTTACTATTTGTTAACCCTAACATTAGTATTTACATATCACTTTGGATAGAAAAGGCAAAATCAATTCTTGGTTTTTAACTTTATTTGCCAGTTTTCAAAATCAGTTCTGACATCCTCCAAAGGTGATGAGATAGTTTGGTTTGTAATATCATGAACTCATGGATTTGAACGTATCTGATGCATTTTAATGTATTGCAGTTATAAACCCTTATCAATATTCAAATTAACCCCACTTATCACACAACCATCTCTGATCGCTTCCTTGATGTTTTGTATAGTAAAATGAGATCAAAATAGCATATAATTTCTCATTTAATTTCACATTACACATATAACATTCTCAGAATAACTACATCAATACTAACACTCAATATATTAATTTTAAATGCTTTTCCTATTTTCTAGCATGTATATTTAATTCCTGCCACCAGTACTTATGTAAATATTTTCCAAGTTGTTTTGATTGTTGGAGTTCTGTTCTCTAGTTGATTCTTTAGGAACGGATCATGGAAACAAAGTTCTCAGGATGCTTGTTTGCCGAGAACAGTTTATTGGTTGCCTGAATACTTAAAAGTCACTTGGGCTGGATATAAGATACTTGGCTCACATTTTATTTGCTTTCACACCTTAAATATGCTACTCCATTTTATCCAGGCAGAAAATATTGTTGTTAAAAGTCTAATGGCAATAAAATTTTCTCTTCATATGAGCCCCTTAGTCCCTTTACATGTGTACCCAAGTATTTGTACATTATCTTTAAAACCCAATTGTTTTACTAGAATTTGTTTCAGTATTGGTCCTTACAGGTACATTTTCTCTGTATAATGTGGCATTTAATTGTATAGTTTCAAATCTACTTTTTTCATGAATTTTTTTTTTACTGAATTATCTAGTTTTAAAAATCTGTCTTTCACTAGTATTTTTTTTACCTTCTCTTATACATATGTGCTATCTACTTTGCTATTGTTGTATATTTAATAATTGAGACACTAAATAGTTGAGTGTGACTTTCATGTATAAGTGGGGCTTAGAAAATACCCTTTGCTTTAAGCTAATGGAGTGGTTTTCATGCTACAAAACTTCTAATTGTCACAATGTGGAGGTGTTTGTCTAGGGCACAAATAGTCCCACAGCCTCTCTTTATTTTACCAAACATTTAATTCAGTTTTTCTAATTAAAAGTTGTCAGACTATTCTATCTTTTCTTGGAGATGAATGGTTTCTAGGCATTCTGTTTGTTGGAGTTGGAAAGGGATTGGGAGTGGAGTCAACTTTCTGTGAGAGAATACAATAAATGCCTCTGTTTTCAGCTTCTCATTTCACTCCTATTCCTCAGTGGTCTCTCAAGCATCCTGCAGGACAGATTGTGATTTCTTCCTTGGATGTCTATATGCCATATTCTTGCCTGCTACTTCCTCAATTATAGCTCATAATTATTCTAAAACACATCTACCCACTTTATATCTTCAAGAAATTTGTTGAATACTCCCAAGTGTCTTTTACTAGAAAATTATGATAGAATAGTTCCTAAAAGATTAGGGATAAGGACTGAATCCCAAGTGGTCTGATTTCTACTTCAGTTCCCTTTCATTAACTTTTTTATCACCTAACTTTATTCCCCTTTATTTCTATTTTAAGGTTTTATCAAAGACATTCCTGAAGAATCATCCAGATTGCCACACTGTAACAATGATTCAGCTGACAGCTACTCCCACAAGTGCCCTTGTTGATGAGCCAGTGCATATCCGAGCTACAGGCCTGCCTCCATCTCAGGTGGTGACTTTTGAGGCCTCACTGGAAGATGAAAGGGGGAACCTGTTTCATTCTCGAGCATACTATAGGGCTAATGAAGCTGGGGAGGTGGATCTGGAACATGCTTCTGCACTAGGAGGCGACTATGTGGGAGTACACCCCATGGGACTCTTCTGGTCTCTGAAGCCAGAGAAGATACTGACTAGATTGGTTAAAAGAGATGTGATGAATAGCCCATTCAAGGTCCAGTTGAAACTTTATGACTCAAATATCCTAATAACAACCCTACTCATGGCTACTCCAAAGGCCAGTCTGACTGTGGAGAGGTGGTACGTGGTGCCTGGTGTCACACGGATTCAGGTCCGAGAAGGTCGCATTCGGGGAGCTCTCTTTCTCCCTCCTGGTGAGTAGAATTACTCTGGTTACTGTCATCCATATTTTTATTTTTTGTGAATAACTTATCCTCCAAGAAGTTTAACTTGGATGCAGTTAAAACATTTAGTACTCTTTTTTTTTTTGACTCAGAATAAGTTAGAACAAGGATACAGTAACACTCCACCCCAACTCCAGTTTCTTCTCAACAATTCTGAAGCTTGTCTAAGGATATGACTATCTGTAGCTTATGAATACCTGCACAATGAGATTTACATAGCTCTGGATTTATGAGAAATCCAGCTGCATTGAAACCTGTCTATTTAAAGATCCTCATCTTGATATCATGGATCAGTGTTCCAGCTTCTGGTGGGAGCTCTATCATGTCTATTTTACTTAAGGCATAGATTTTTGTATTGTTGCCAGAAGAAGCTTGGTGGAATGAGAATGGACTGAAAGATTGCAACACAAGATGTAAATCTACCTTCTGGCCTCTATGTTCCATAAATATTACATTTTAATATAATATTCCATAGATCAGCAGTTACTATCCCACATTTCATAATAGTTATAAGGCTTATCAGAACATTCATAGCTTCCCATAGTGATCTCCTATGAATAACTTGTTCAGAACATTTATTGGTATAGTTCTTTGAATTTATTATGGGATTGAATAAAGCAGAATTAATTTCTGAGAAGTAGCTCTCAGCAGGCCTAGTCTACACGTTTGTCTGAGGTTCCTTTTTCAGGCATATACTTTGATCTGGAATACAGGCAACATCTCATCAGTATGAATTGCTTTTACTTTATATTTTTAAGAGTCCATTTCTAGAACTAAGTTGGATTGAAGAAATCTGACATGTTAGGGTAGTTTGTGACAACATGGAGTTATAGATGGCATAGAAGGAATAAAGCCTCCACTTTCCAAGTCAACCATGATTCCTTCATTGTCCAGATAAATGTGAATGCTTTCTTATACCAGTACTTAGTATATTCACCATTTTATTGCGTGTAGTGACCAGGAAGTAAGGTGTACAAAGTTCTGTGCCTCTATTTTTCCACCCCAGTTAAAAATCTGAATACAGATTTAAGCCTTCCACCTTGGGAAGCTGTATGGTTTAGGGTGTGCTCTTAGCAAACAAACCCTCTTGGACATTATGTGTGCTGGTTCTTCTGCTTCTCGTTTTGTGGTTGACAAAAGAGGATGAGTTGTGAATAAATTTATACAAAATACTTTTCATATAATTTCAAGAACTTAAGATTTTCTGAGGCTTATTTATGCACCAGTTTATAAATTAAGAAGCCCTGGCCCAATTTCTAGGGCTGTCTTGACTCAAGAGTATAGAAATGGACCTCTATGAGTCTCCATTCTCCTTGATGGCACTAGATGATTAAACATGTCAGTAAACATAGGTTTCTCATCAATCTTCTGGATATTGTGTTCAATTATATCTTCAGTAGGCCTTACTTCTGCTTCAAATACAGGGTTGAAAATTTTGAATTCTGTTTGAAAATTTATACATTAATCATCAAATTGGTGAATCATTTTTTTCTTTGTGTTTTCATATTTTCTTCTTTTTTCCATAGCTTCCTTTCATACACAATTCTATTTGTTTTGTTCTTTTTTAGGAGAGGGCCCTTTCCCAGGGGTAATTGATTTATTTGGTGGCAGGGGTGGCCTGACTGAATTCCGGTCCAGCCTTCTGGCCAGTCATGGCTTTGTCTCCTTTGCCTTGGCATACTTTAACTATGAAGACCTGCCTTCCTTTATGGAGAAAACTGACTTGGAGTATTTTGAGGAAGCTGTCAACTTTCTCCTGAAACAGCCTAAGGTAATTTTTACCTTTTCAGTAGCTCTCAGGCCTGTTTTAAACCATAGTATTCTGTTACCTCCATTATCTTCCAATTATGATTCTTCCTTAGTGAACATGAAATTCTATTAAATATTTGTATTATTCGTATGATTTCTTTCTCACCTAAAGTTTTCTACTCAGAAAGGCAAAATGCATAGAAGTTAGCCTGTATTCATCATGGTCTCAAAGCCATAAGCTTTGGATTCAGACAGAAATGGGTTGCATTTCTGGATCCATTCCATCTGGCTGTGGGAATTTGGGAAAGTCACATAGACCCCATTCCCTGGTTTTCTCATCCATTATCATATCATATCATATCTTTATATCATACATCATACCATATCATCATTTCACATCATATAATATCAAATTACGTATCATTATATATCATCTCATCTCATATCTTCAAATCATCTCATCACAGACATACATATCATAACATCAAACATTATGTATCATAACATCACAAACATATAATACCACAAACATAACATAACATATCATCGCAAATATAACATAACACATCATCACAAATGTCAGGAACATCATATCACAAATATCACAAACATCACAAATATCACATAAAATAACATCATAAACATCACATAAGATTACATCACATAACATATCATCACATCACATCACACAAAACAACATAACATAATATAATATGATATAAATATTCATCCATTATAATATCATTTCATACAGTAATTGTAAGAGTTAGAGGGGATGTTTTAGTCTACCAAAGCTGCCAGAATGCAACACACCAGATATGGAATAGCTTTTTATAAAAGGGGATTTATTTATTTAAAAATGTATAGTTCTTAAGAGGAAAGGCAGTTAACTTTCATCTGAGGTTGTCTCTTACATGGGAGGGCACACAGTGACATCTAATGGCCTTCTCTCCTGGCTTCTGGGTTCCAGCAGCTTTTCCTGGGGTGATTCCTTTCTGCATCTCCAAATTAGACTGAACTGAAGTGTTGAGATGAGGTATGATGATTTGCTTGGTCTGTGCTGCATCGAGCTCTCTTCTGACCTCTCTCTTTTAAGCCTCCAGCTAATTAAATAAAACATTACTCATTGTGGAAGGCGCTCCCCTTAGCGAACTGCAGATGTAATCAGCCATAGATGAGTTTCACATGCTAATGATTCAAGTCCACAGCAAAAGAACCAGGCACCATCACCTGGCTAAATTGACACCTGAACCTAGCAACCACATGCAAAGTGCTTTATAATAGTTCCTGGCAATACTAAATACTCAATATATGTGAATATTTCTTCTATTATCATCTCTTCAACACCATATTCAACCAAACAGGTAATCTGTATTTCTTTGAAGACTGGGTTAAGTGTGTCAGTTTGAAACTCTTATGTACCCCAGAAAAGCTATGTTTTAATCCTGATACAATCTTATGGGGCCAGACCTATATTTAGGGTAGAAACCTTTGTAGATGTGTGGACCCTAAAGGTACTTCTGATGCGGCTTTAGACAGAAATGAAGAATATGTCATTGCAAACTGGAAACCTTCATGTTTCCATGGAGACTGACCAACCCAATTGTGAGTGTGAACTTTTGATTAGATGGAGGTATGACTACACCCATTCAAAGTGTGTCATGATTAGTTTACTGGAAGCCTTTAAAAGGGGAAACATTTTGGAGGAAGCTTAGATGCTTGGAGTGCTGACAGAGAAAGCAGATGCCCATGAGACCCAAATATTTGGAGATGCAGAAAGAACATGCCCCAAGGAATCTATCTGTAACCAGAAGCCAAAGACCCAGCAGACAACAGCCACGTGTCTTCCCAGGTGTCAGAGTTGTTCTGGACCCATTGGCATTTTTTGAGTGAAGTTATCTTTCCCTGGGGGTCTTAGCTTGGATATTTTTGTAGCTGTAGAACTGTGAACTTGCAAATTAATAAATGCCCCTTTTAAAAGCCATTCCTTTTCTGGTATATTGCATTTCCAGCAGCATTTAACAAACTATAACAGATTTTGGTGACAGAAAAGTGGGGTGCTGCTGTGGTTTGCAAATACCAAACGTGTTGGAGTGGCTTTTTAAATGGATAAGGAGAAGATTCTAGGAGAATTCTGAGGTTCTTGATAGAGAAGGCTTAGAATGCTTTGAGGAGATAGTCGGTAAAAATATGGATGCTGAAGGTACTTCTGATGAGGCTTTAGACAGAAATTCAGAATTTGTCATGGCAAACTGGAAAGAAAGCAACCCTTGTTTTAAAATCAAATAATTTGGTCAAATTGAGTACTGCAGTTGATGGAAATTAGAATTTAAAGGCAATGACTGAGGAGACCTAGCTGAGGAAGTTTCCAAATTAAATGTGGAAAATGCAGTCTGTCTGCTCCTTGCAGCTTCTAGTAAAATGCTATAGGAAAGAGATAACTTGAGAACTGAACTCTTGGGTACAAAGGAACCAGAAACTGATGATCTGGAATACTTTGGGCTTCCACAAAGTGAGACCTTAGTGAATAGGGCCCCATGTGATGATTTATCCAAAAATAGAAGCAGTCAATGATTACAGGACAAGGGAGGATTAGAGATGAAGTTATCCAGAAAAAGATTTGTGGAAATTCCTATTGTCTGCTGGTTATGATTGCTGCATACTGCATAGAAGACCAACCAGAATGTTGTGGGATCTGTATAAATGAACCACAGCCAGTCTGGAATAAAAGGGACAGAAAAGGATCAAACTGAAGAAAGAATGACTTCAGAGGCAGAACCATGGAATATAAGTTCTGGAGCCAGGAAATCTCAGGCCAGGAGAGTAAACCCACCCATTTATGTGGAAAGGGTGAGTTTGCCCTGGAAACAGAGGGCAGACCTTCTGCTTCATTGTTCAGGAAGAGTTTCAGTACCCCAGGTCTCAGAGAGGGTGGAACCAATAAACCAGGAATTGGGGAGAGCCTGGTTATAATCCCATAGTTCTGAGGAGGTTGAGTGTGTGTCCTGGAGTTGGCAGAAAGCCTGGTGCTGCCCTGATGTTTGAAGAGGGTGGAGCAGAGCAAAACATGGTCCTCCCAATGATCCCCAGTGTTGCAACCCTCACCTCAGGACTTGGAGAGAGCAGGGTGGCTGTGCAGACCCTTGGAAAGGCTGGAACTGCTGCTTTCTAAAGCCCTGATGGTAAATGACTCTCAGGCTTTGAAATCTAATGGAGTTAGCCTTGTAGGTTTTTGGAACTGTTTTGGTCCAGTGACCCCTGTTTTCCTTTTGATTTCTCCCTCTAGCATTTGGAACATGTATCCTGTGACTGTCCCTATTCAAATGTTACAAGCAGATAACTTATACTGAGTTTAACAGTTCCGGAGCCAGGGGAAAATTTTTTGCTTTATTACAGACCAAAGTCACCTGTCACTGACTTTGATGAGATTTTGTACTGTTTCTGTTGTTTGTATTGTTACTGAAATACTTCATAGCTTTTGTGATTTTGTGATGGGGTGAATGTATTTGGTACATGAAAAGAACATGTCTTGATTAGATTACTTCCATGGAGATGTGACACATTCAGCTGTGGGTGTGGTGTTGATTAGATGGCGATGTGCTGTTGACTCCACCCATTCAAAGTGGGCCCTGATTAGTTTACTAGAATCCTTTAAAGGGGAAACATTTTGGAGGAAGTTTGGATGCTTAGTGCCAACAGAGAGAACAGATGCACACAAGGCACAGATATTTGGAGATACAGAGAGAAAACATCCCTGCGGAAGCTGTTTGAGACTAGAAGCCAAAGACCCCAGCAGACAACAGCCACATGCTTTCCCAGCTGACAGTGTTGTTCTGGACCCATTGGCTTTTCTTGTGTCAAGGAATCTTTATCCAGATGCTTAGCTTAGACATTTTTATAGCCTTAGAACTGTAAACTTGCATCTTAATAAATGCCCTTTTCAAAAGTCATTCCATTTCTGGTATATTGCATTTCTGGCAGCATTTAACAAACAGTTAGGCTGTCTAGTTATATAAGAGTCCTTAAATATAATGCTGTAGTACTTTCCAATCCACATTTCTTCTTTAATGCTAAAACATATAATTCTCTGCTACACTGGGGTTGGCACTAGTTATCCCTTGTTAATTGCCTAATAGTTTTGTCTTTATAAGAATAGATTTAAGAAAACTAAGTCTCTGTGCCACATCCATTTTCATACAAGGACCTCCCAAATATGATCAGGATTGCAATAGTAAGTGGCACTCTACTGATGCTCTGATTCCTTTTATTATTTTACCATTTTAAATGAATTTTTATTTACAGGAACTCTATACCCACCAAGTGAAAGATTCCCTGCCCCCCCATTCCCTGATAATTTCTAATCTACTTTTTTGTATTTGCTATTTCTAGATATCTCCTATAAAAATGACATTATACAATATTTGTCCTTTATGTGCCTTATTTCACTCAGAATAATGTTTTCAAGGCTCATCCATGCTATGTCATGTTATCAGAACTTCATTCTTACATAGTGGCCAAATAATATTCCATTGTGTGTATGTGCCACAATTTATTTATACATCTCTTAATGGACGCGGGTTATTTTCACCTTTTGGCTTGTGAATAATACTGCCATAAGCATTGATGTATCTCTTTGAAACCCTGTTTTCATTTTCTTTGTGTGTGTATCTAAGAGTGGAATTGCAAGGTCTTTTGGTAATTCTATATTTAACTTTCTGAGAGCTGTCATATTGTTTTCAATAGTGGCTGCACCATTTCATATTCCAGCCAACAATACACTAGAGTTCCAATTTCTGTGCAGCCTCCCCAACAATTATTTTCCATTTTAAATAATAGGTACCCTCCCAAAGTGGCATGTCATTTAGGTTTTGCAATTGCCTAATGGCTATTGATGTTGAGGATCCTTTCATAAGTTTATTGGCCATTTGTTTATCCTCTTTGGAAAAATATCTGTTCAAGTCCTTTATTATTTTTTAATTCATGTATTAGTTAAGGGTCTCTAGAGAAACGTAATCAATAGGAAATATTCTTAAATATAAAATTTATGAGACTGTCTCTTCTGAATCCTCCTTAAAAGGCTTCCAGTGATTACATTAAGCATCATCATTAAAGAAGACACTCCCCTTGGCTGATTACAAATGGAATCAACTGTGGATGTAGCCAACATGATCATGATTAAAGTCTATAAAATGTCCTCATAGCAACAGACAGGCCAGTACTTGCCCAACCAGACAAACAGATACCACCAACTGACCAAGTTGACACATGAACCTAATCATGACAGTTGGGTTGCTTTTCTTTTTGTTGTCGCATTGTAACAGTTCTTTATATATCCTGTGTATTAAGCTTTTATCCAGTACCTTCTCCAGTGCTTCCTTAGTTCTGGGCACCATCATTTCTTGACTTCACCATTGCGAACAGCTACGGATTTTCTGCCTCTATTGATTTGCAACAGATTTGTAGAACTGGTCTTTCTAGAGGACAAATATTTTATGCATTTGCTTACGAGTCTCCTCATTTACTATAGTATGAAGGACAGGCATCCTAGCATGAAAGCTTTCTACAACGTGGCCTCTGTGTGCTTACTCAGCCTTATGTTATGCCCATCCTTAAAATCTGTCCTAATTTGCCTCGTCAATGAAGAAGAGTTAAAGATGCTTAACATGTCTTTTAAAGCTATTTACTGTCAGGTTTTCTTTTCCAGCCTTATTTTGCTATCTCTCACTTTGTACTGTAAACTCAAGTAATACAGAACTACTTGTGGGTTCCAAGTATACTGTATCTTGCCACTAAGTTTTTGTAAGGATAGCTCTTTTTGACAAAAGAAAAAAACTTTTATTTTGAAATATTTTTAAACTTAACAAAAAGTTGTGAAAATAATGCAGCTCACATACAGAGAACTCCCACATAACCATTCCCACAAATATCCAACTTCTGTTACACTTTCTGTATCATTCTCTCTATACATCTATCAATTGGCCTTTTGTCTATCTCTCTATATCTATCAAATTTCTAAAGATTTGAGAATAGATCATATACATCATATACATTTTCTAAGAACAAGGATATTCAATTATGCAGCTACCTTAGGTACAGTTATCAAGTCAAAGAAATTTAACATTGAGATACAGCTATCAGTTTATAGTCAGTATATATTCCTTCTATAATGGATCCATTAGATCCTTTCCTGTATCATGTGTTGCATTTAATTGTCTTTGTCTCTTTAGTTGCTATTTTCTTTTAAAATGTGGAAACTATATACCACATAAACTTTCCCATCTCATACACTCCAAAGCATGCCAAAAAGTAGGACTAACCACATTTACAATGTTATGCTGCTACCATCCATTACTAGAAGTTTCTTATCACCCCAAACAGAAAGACTACATCCATTATGCATTAATTCCCCATTTCCCCTCCTAACACTGGGAACCTGTATTATACTTCCTGCCTCTATACATGTGTATATGCTAGCTGTTTTATATAAGTGGCATCATATAATATGTCCCTGTGTCTGACATTTCACTCACTATGATGTCTTCAAGGTTCATCAGTCTAACAGCTTTGTATTAGTCAGGGTTCCCTAAGGAAACAGAACTGATAGGATGAAATATCATAAGACTTTTACAAGAATTGCCTCACATGACTATGAGGACGGGCAAGTCCAAATTCCGCAGGGCATGTTGCAAGCTTGGGACTCTAGTGGAGGTTTTCAATGAATTCCCCAGGAGAAGCTGGCTGGCTGAAGTAGAGAAGGAAATTCTCTCTTCCTAATTGCTGAAGTAATCACTTCTCCTTTTAAGACCTTCAACCGATTGGATAATAATTCTCTCATTGTTGAAGTGCTCTACTTTGTTGATTGTAGAAATAATTAGTGATAGATGCAATCAAGTTACTGATCATTTAAATCCCTGAAATAACCTCACAGTAACAATCAGGCAAGTTGACCAAGTAACTGGACACTATAACCTGGCCAAGTTGAGAAATGAATTTAAACAACACACACTTGTACCAGGACTATATTCCTTTGTAAAGCTGAGTAACTGTCCATTGTATGTATATACCACATTTTGTTTATCCATTCATCTGCTGATGGACATTTAAGTTGCTTCCACCTTTTGGATATTGCAAATAATGCTGCTATAACACTGGTGGACAAATATCCATTCAAGTGTCTTCTTTCGATTCTTTTGGCATATACTAGAAGTAAGATTGTCAGGTCATATGGTAGTACTATGTTTAGCTTTCTGAGGAACAGCCAAACTTTTCCACAGCAGCTGTACCATTTTACATTCCCACCAATAATGAATAAGTGTTTCTATTTCTCCACAACCTCTCCAGCACTTATTTTCCATTTTTTTTACAATAGCCATTCTCATGTATGTGAAATAACATCTTGTGGTTTTGATCTGCATTTCCCTAGTCACTCATGATGTTGAGCATATTTAAATGTGCATATTAGCCATATGTATACCTTCCTGTAGAAATAGTTATACATATCTTGCTCATTTTAAAAAAATTTAGTTGTCTTTTTGTTGTTGAATTACAGGAGCACTATATATATTCAGGATATTAAACCATCATCAGTTAATATGGTTTCTAAAGAATTTCCTTCATTCTATTGATTATCTTTCCATTTTCTTGATAATGTCTTTTTTGTCATGGGTAGGCTCCAGGAATTGATCCCAGGTCTCTGGCATGGCAGGCAAGAATTCTGCCACTGAGTCTCTGTTGCCCGCCCTTGATAATGTCTTTTAATGAACACAATTTTTAAATTTTGATGAAATCCAGTTTATCTATTTTTTGCATTTGTTGCTTATGCTTTTGGTGTAAAGTCTAAGAATCCATTGCTTAATACAAGGCCCTACATATATTTACCTATGTTTTCCTGTAACATTTTAAAATTTGATTTCTTATATTTAGGTTATTATTCCATTTTAAGCTAATTTCCGTATGTGGTGTGAGGTAAAAATCTCCTTTCATTATTTTTATATGTTGATATCCTATTTTCTGAGTGCCATTTCCTGAAGAGACTATTCTGTCCTCATTAAGTGGAACTGACACGTTTGTCAAAAACCAGCTGGTGGGGAGTGTAAGGGTAGTTCAATGGTATAATTCTCACTTGCCAGGTTGGACACAGGGTTTGATTCCTGGCCCATGCCTTTCCCCCAAAACAAACAAACAAGCAAACAAAAATCCAAACAAGCAAAAATTCAACAAATGGTGCTGCAATAATGGGACACTCACATGGAAAAAAGAATCCCACCATACACCATACAACAAACAAACAAACACAAAACAACTGGCTATAGATGTGTGGGGTTATTTCTGCACTTTTAATTCTACTCCATTGGTCTATATGTCAGTCCTGTGCCACTACCATACTGTTTGGTTACTGCATCTTTGTAATAAGTTTTGAAATTGGAAAGTTTGAGTTTATAGTTTTGTCCTTTTGTCAAGATGCTTTCGGCATCCCTTCCACATGAATGTGATGACCACATTTTCTATTTCTTCAAAGAAGGGTGTTGGAGTTTAAATTGGAATTGGGTTAAATATTTAAATTTCTTTGGATAGCATTGGCATCTTAACTACACATATTAAGTCTTCCAACCCATGAGCACAGAATATCTTCCCATTTATTTAGATCTTCCTTAATTTCTTTCAGTAATGATTTTCAGTTTTATGGACACAAGTCCTTTACCTTCTTGTTTAAATTTATTCTTTGATATTTTTTCTTTTAGTTGCTATTGTAGCTAGAATTGTTTCCTTGATTTCATTTTTGGATTGTTCATTGCTGGTATATGGGAAAGCTAGTGATTTTTGTGTATTGATCATGTACCCTACCACTTTGCTGAATTAATTTATCAGCTCTAATAACTTTCTTGTAGGTTCTTTCTTGGGAATTTCCATATATAGGATTATATCATCAGCACAAATAAATAGTTTTACTTATTCTTTTCCAATTTTATTTCTTTTTCTTGTCTAATTTCTCTGGCGAGACTATCTAGTAGAAAGTTGAATACAATGGTAAAAGCGGGTATCCTTGTCTTGTTCCTGATCTTAGGAGTAAAGCTTTAAGTTTTTCAACATTGAGTATTATACTAGCTGTGGCTTTTTCATATGTGACCTTTATCTTGCTGAGGAAGTTCCCTTCTATTCCTATTTTTCTGAGTGTTTATCAATATACATGCTAGATTTTGCCAAATTACATTTTTGAGTCAATTGAAATGATAATGTGTTTTTTTCCTTTTGTTCTTTAATATGGTGTAGTATATTGTTATTTTTTTATGTTGAACCACCCATAATAAATTCTTATTCATAATAAATAAAGGATTATTTTGGCTACATTTTCCAGAAAAGTGGTAGCCGTGGCTTAAACAATGTCAATTTGAGGCATTTTATCTTCTCACATAATAGGGAGTTCCATCTTTTACAAACTCAGTGACATCAGGAGATTAGATTGATATTTCTGAAATTTCCTGTCTACCCTCAAGGTCACAAAATAGCTATGGAAATTTCAGACATTAAGTCAGCATGCCAACATCTTAAAAGAAATGAGAACCAGAAACACAGTCTTCCTACTTTGTTGAAATGCTATTTTACTTGGGGAAAAATAAGTCCTTAGGTAAAATGTATCGGCCTTACAAAAAAGGCTGAAAAAATATGTAGCAAAGGGGAATAGGTTCAGACATATCATAATTTATCCCTGAAGATAGCTATGCCATGCAAAATCAGAGTCATGTTAACCATAAAACTGTGAAGAATGGTCCTGTGAAGAACTAACAGTGTCTGCTATACTTTGATAGAATGCCACTCCTTCTTGGTTGCTCCATTTAAAGACTTACCTCATGTGCTATTTCCTCTGAGTCTTCCTTTGATCCTTCCTTTGTTCCCTATTAATCTTGGTTGGAAGCTTTGCCTATATGCATTCCTGTAACACTGAACTTATTTTTACTAACCATGACCCCTACCCCTATCTTGCCATCTTGGTGTGTGTTCTTTAATGACACAAGACTGAGCCTTTCCTCCCTATGTCTGTCAGTATCCCACCTAGGGTGGATAATCTGTAAATGCTTGTTCAGTGTCTGAGAATGAAAAAGGAAGCCTATCCAAACCCACCTTCTTCATGAACCCTCTGTTCTGCTTTGATTTCTGATTTTAAACGAAACCAAATCTAGAATCCTCTGTCTAAATTTCTGTATTCCATGCTACTGATTTCACCATCTTTCTCATTCCTTTCCCACATGGAGATCTTTCTTCTGAACTTCTAGAGAATGCAGCGTTTGTGCAACAGAGTTTACCAATTAGTTATATCCTGACTAAATATTATTCACCCATAGTTAGATGCATATTTGTCTTATCATCTCTACCATGTTAGCATTTCTTCAGGGCATTTTAAAATCACCTCTTAACACAAAGATAAATCAATAGTCTTCAGTCAGTAAAGCCTCACAGATTTTTAAAGGCATATTTCCTTGGAATACTCATGTATTTCAGAACTCTGGAGCTGGACATGTGGATGAGATCAATATTTGCTTTGTCCACATTGGTGGCTGAAATTCTTTGGGATTTGGAATTGTGGGGTTTTGCTAAATGAGAGATGGAACCAACATGTTTTTTCCATTATTTCAGGTCCTTGGTCCAGGCATTGGGATAGTCTCCATTTGCAAAGGAGCTGAGATTGGACTCTCCATGGCTATTCACCTAGAACAAGTCACAGCCACTGTACTTATTAATGGGCCCAACTTTGTTTTATGGAGTCCACATGTATACCATGAACAGGTCATTCAGCCCTTGCCCCCCCTTCCACAATTACTATCTACAACTGATTTGGGGCTTGTGGAGTTCTGTCACCTTGTAGGGGACCCTCTAGATGAGGCCAATCAGCCTTTCCTCTTTCCTGTAGAAAAGGCTCAGGGACATTTTCTCTTCATTGTGGGAGAAGGAGATAAGAGCCTGAATAGCAAAGTATATGCCAAGCAGGCCACAGAACAGCTGAGGAGACATGGGAAGAACAACTGGACCCTGCTGTCTTACCCAGGGGCAGGTCACCTGATAGAGCCTCCCTATTCTCCATTGTGCCAGGTCTCAAAGATGAGTAATATCCCCTTCTATCTGCACTGGGGAGGAGAGATGGCCTTGCATGCAGTGGCACAGGAACATTCTTGGAAGGAGATCCAGGTATTTCTCAGGAAGCACCTCATTCCAAATGCAACCAGCCAACTCTGAGAGAAGTAGTTATTCCCAAGAAATAGAGAAGTAAATCCCTTCTAACACCTTCTCTCTATTTTCATAGGGGAATGTCTTTAATCTCTTATTGTAAGAGGGAAGTTAAAGCAAGAAAAGTTAGGAGCACTGAGACTTTGGAATGGGAAAATTGGTTTCCACTATAATATGTTGAAGGTCTTGTATGTATAGAAATAAACTTAGAGCTTTACCTGCTCCAAAATATTCCAGATCACAATGATAATGATTTTCAAGGGAAAAAAAAATCATGAATAGTGAACCACAGAATGCCCTGATTACAAAACAGATATAAAAAGAATCAAGGGCTAATAGCTGATTTTCTAAAACTGAAAATAAGCTTCTTTGGATCACACATAATTGTAAATAGGTATGTGACTCATGGTCAGTCTCTAGTTAGTGGAAAACTAGAGCTGGGTCAAGAATACATTATTTTGAGTCAGTGTGGAAACTTATAAGGTGGTAACATCATTAAGGCAGACTGCAATCATAATTTAACAAAAGTTAATAAAACAAAATAATTTTTTGTTGTTTTAATGAGTACAATATCTTCAGCAGTGAGAGAGGAGCAGAGAATTACAGCTAGGGGAACCATCCCTGAAAGTGGGATTGTGTGCCTCTAGATTAGGGTCTGATAAAATATCATTTAGCAAATATTTCAGCTTTGTGGGCTATTCAGTCTCTGTCACAACTACTTAACTCTGTCACTGTAACACAAGTGCAGCCATAGACAGTATATAAATGAATGAGTATAGCTATGTTTCCATTAAACTTTATGTTACAGATACTGAAATTTGCATTCCATATCATTTTTACATGTTACAAAATAAGAATCTTCTTTTGATTTTTTCCCAACCATTTAAAAATGTGAGGCCAAGGGCAATACAGAAATAGTCAGTAGACCACATTTGGCTCGCAAACCATGCTTGCCAATGTTGAATGTAGAGCAATCCACAATTAACTTGTGCAAGGTCAAATTTGAGCTGTTTTCTCAAAGGGCAAGCCAGAGACCGAGATTACTGAGCTACTGAATTGCAATAGACAGAAATGGAGGATGTATAATCAAAGTAATTGCATTTGTGGCTAATCAAGGTGAAGATGAACAAGTAGAAAAGTATTTTGGGTCATTTTATAGGTGTGATAGGGAACCAATGAAGAGAGGATGTAACATGAGTGCTTTTCAGTTGTGTCTTCCTAAACCCTTTTCATCTACTTGCCTTCTGATACTCACTCCTTCTTGCCACAAGATCAGTTCATTTGGTTGGAGTGGAACTTGGAGCCTCTTGCTCTCTCTCATATAGTAGTGGTTACATGGTAGAAAACGCCACACTTTCTTGACTATAATGATCATGTAATTGCAATGATTAATACCTCCAGTTCAACGTTATATAGTAATTGTCATAATGAGTATAATTTTGCTTCTTTCCTGTTTTGGACTTTAGGAAGAGTGCCTTTGTATCTGATATGATGCCAGTGTTATCTATCTCTTGATTTATATATATGGAGTTGTTTGTTTTTAATCAAGAATTTTTTTCAAGAGCGCAAATTGAAATGATTGTTTTTTCTGAATGAATCTATTATTATGATGAATTGTATTTCTAATATTCAGTCATATTTGTATTTGTGGAATAAAACTCACTTGTTCATGATGTATGCTTAAATAATATTAATAAACAACATGAACTTTTTTTGCAGTGCTTTTTGGGGGGGTCAGATATGACATCAACATTGTACATTTTAATAAAAAAATGCCGAAGTTTAATTAGCACTGAAATTATATGCTCTTTAAATATTTGTTGGCACTTTCCTGATATTCTATTGCTTCTGATAATTTTTTAAAGCTTCCAAATACTATCTTTTATTAGAAAAGACATAGGTTTACATAAAAAGTTTTCAGAAAGTACACAATCCTCCCCCACAGTTTCCCCAATTATTAAATATTTCTATTAGCCTGGTACCTCTGTTACAACTGATGATAGAATGTTATTAAAATTATATTCTATTATATATAGTCCATAGGTTACAGTAGGGCTCACTGTTTACATTATACAGTCTTGTGATTATTTTTTAAAATATTCTAGTAATATATAAGCAACCTAAATTTTCCCTTTTAAATATATTCAAATATATAATACAGTAGTGTTAATTGCATTCACAATTTTGTGCTACCATTACCACCATTCATTACCAACACATTTTCATCATACCAAACAAAAATTCTGTACGTATTAAGCATTAAGCATCAATTCCCCATTTCCTACCCCCACTCTGGCTCCTGGTAACCTGTATTCTAGTTTTTTACTCTATGGTAACCTGTATTCTAGTTTTTTACTCTATGAATTTGCTTATTCTAATTGTTTCTTTTAAGTGAAATCATGCAATATTTGTCCTCTGCAACTGGCTTACTTTACTCGACAATGTCTTCAAGGTGTCACACGGATGAGGCTTCATTCCTTTTTACAGCTGAATAACAATATTCTGTAGTACATATATGCCCACTTTTTTTTGTATGCTGTATGGCAGGGGTCACGTGTCATTCTTTTTCTATTTGACTATCCTCTTATTGCAGCAGCATTTGTAGAATTTTTGTTTGTTTGATTTTTTGTTTGTTTGCTTGTTTGTTTTTGAGGAAGTGCATAGGCTGGGACTTGAACATGGGTCTCCTGCATGGAAGATGAGAATTCTACCACTGAGCTACCCTTGGACCCCTGCATACCACATTTCGTTTATTGATTCATCGATTGTGTACAAGTCCTTTACATCTTGATTTTTTTAGATGTTGTTGTAAAAGGGATTTTTTCTGGATTTTCTCCTCAGAATATTCCTTACTAGCATATAGAAACAACGTGATGATCTTTCATCTCATCAATTTGTTAATTAGTTTATTAGCTCTAATAGGTTTTTAAATAGATTTTTCAAGTTTTTTTTTTATGTATAAGGTCATGCCATCTGCAAACAGAGATAATTTTACATCTTTCTTTCCAATTTAGATGCCTTTTATTGCTTTTTCTGGCCTCACTGTTCTGGCTAGAATATCCAATACAATGTTAATAACAGGGGTGACAAACTTGACTTGATCCTGACTTTAGGGAGAAAGCTTTCAGTCCTTTGCCATTGTGTATGATGTTAGTGTGGGTTTTTGTATATGCCTTTATCATGTTCCAACTTTTCTATTTGTTTTATTAAAAATGTTACTGAATTTTGTCAAATGCCTTTATTTGCTTAAGTTGAGATGATCATGTGGTTTTTCCTTCTTTTTTTTTTTTTTGCGTGGGCAGGCACCAGAAATTCCTTCATTTTTTAAATGAGCTATATTACATTCTTTGATTTTCTTATGCTGAACCACCCATGCAATCCTGAGATAATTCCCCCTTAATGTGTTGTTGGATTGAGTTTCCTAATATTTTTTTAATGCAAAAAAGCAGTAAATTTCAAAGCACATCACAACAGTTAGTTGTAGAACAGATTTCAGAGTTTGATATAGAACAGACTTCAGACTTTCCACATTTTGTTAGGTTTTTACTACTAGCTGCTCCCAGACACTGAGGATTAAAAGAAATATCAATGTAGTGATTCATTAATCATCTCATTTGTTAAGCCCTACCTTCTCTATATAACTCCACCATCACCATTTTTCTCCCACTCTTTAGCAGTATTTGGACTATGCCTACTCCAACTTTTTCATATTGGAAGGGCTGTTGATAATATGGGATAGGGGGATGGAACTACTTGATGTTCTGGAGAGGCTGGTCCTTCTGCATTTCAGGTCATAGCTGGTCTAGGGACCCATCTGAAGGTAATAGGTTTCTGGAAGTTAATTGTAAAATCTTGTGTAATGCCCTAGGTGTTCTCTAGGATTGGTGGGAATGGTTTGGTTGGTATTTGGCAAGTTATGTTAGGTAGCAATGTCTAACTGAAGCTGTGTAAGAGTGACCTCCAGAGTAGCCTCTTGACTCTATTTGAACTCTCAGCCACTGATAACCTTATTTGTTACACTTCTTTTCCCCCTCTTGGTCAGGCTTGTTGATCACACAGTTCCAGGGCCAGTCTCATCCCTGGGAGTCATCTCATGGTGCCAGGGAGATTTTCACCCCTGGATGTCATGTCCCATCTGGGGAGAAGGGCAAATTTCATTTGGAGACTTGGGCTTAGAAAGAGAGACACCACATCTGAGCAGCAAAAGAAATCCTCTGGATATGACTCTTGGTCATACCTATAGGTAGGCTCAGCTTCTCTGCTACACAGGTAAGCTTCACAAGAGCAAGCCTCAAGATCAAACAAAGGCTTGGCCTATTAATTTGGGCATCCCTAATGTTTGACACAGTATCCAGGATTTTCCTGGTGGTAAACTTTAATAGTTCCATATTTTTCCCCCATGCCTCAAGGGATTTTGCCAATACTTTTTGATTATCTGTTTAATATACCCTGGGATGTATTCAGGCATTACATTAAACTATACAGGATTAAAGGCCCTCATTCTTATTCTGGGCTCCCTATGTTTGAATTGTTTAAATGACCTATCCAGACAGGTTGAGTTAGATTATGTGCTATAGAAAATGTAGTTTCTGGACAAAATAAACCTTTCTTCCTTTGGTCTCAAAGTGAAGGTAAAGTTCTAAAATATAGACAATGTCTTCCTTAACCCTATATTCTGAATTACCTTAATTCAGACCTGATTGGCTTCATTTTTATATCTAGATACCAAGTGATATGTATACAAAACAGCCTCTCAAAATCCAGAAATAATAATTACCACTCTGGACTATATGTGACTGCTATAAGAGCCTACAATCTAGGCCCCAGTTTTCTTACAAGTATTTTCTAAATGAGATCATACAATATTTGCTCTTTTGTTTCTGGCTTATTTTGCCTCACCAAATGTCCCACAGTTTCATTCACATCATTGCATGCCTCTCAACTTTGTTCCTTTATGTAGCAGCACAATGTATGATCATATGTATCTACCATTATTCACCAATCTACTTCTAAGTCAGTGCATCTTTCAGCCACCTCCATCTACTGGGCCTCATGTATAACGTCCAAAGTCAACAGTCCATCAACACTCTCAATTTTAGATAATTTCATTGTTCCCAAGAGAAAGATAACCAATAAACACCCCCTCACCGAATAGAAAATCCAAACCTTCTCTTAACTCTTGCCCCTCCCCCCGTTATTTACGCCTAGTATTGCTGTGGTACTGTTGATGTTTTCCCGTTGAAAATAAGACTTTGCTAGTATTTTGTTGAGGATATTTGCACCTATATTTATGAGGGATATTGGTCAGTAATTTACTTTCTTGTGATATCTCTATCTGGCTTCGGTATTAGCATGATCTGGCCTTATAGAATCAGTGAACTTGGAGATAACACTATTGAGATGATTCAGGTGAGGAGAAGAAAAAACAGAATAAATAAAAGTGAACAGAGTCTAAGAAACCTATGAGACACCATCAGGTGTGCCAATTTCCACATTAAGGAAGTCCCAAAGAAGAAGAAAGAGAGAAAAGAGCAGAAGGAATATTCAAAGAAATATTGGTAGAAAACATCCCAAATTTAATGAAAGACTTGAACATACACATTCAGGATTCCCAATGAATTTCCAAAGGAAAAACTCAAGGAGAGCCACACTACACACAGTACAAGAAAACAGTCAAATACCAAAGACAAAGAGAGAATCTTGAAATCTGCAAGACAAAAGCAATGAGTCATGTACAAAGGAGTCCCGTAAGATTAAGTGTCTTTTGTGCCCATCACTGACAGAATGTGGGAAATTCCAGGACCCTCCCAACTACAGGAGAGCAGAGACAAAGTTGTGTGTTATGCCTTTGCATCTCTCTCTACCTAAATACATGTTGTCCCATTTTTGCTCTGCTTTCTAGAATTCAAAACAGAAAGTAAGACAAAAGCTTACTCTTGGGCTTCTACATTTTCATCTTTTACTCTATATTTGGTCCAGGTGTAGGCCTTCTTTCCAGGCAAAGTTACCTTCTTCTTCCCCAAAATCTCCAGGGCTTAGACTTAATATAATAAATCTTCAGGGAGGAATAAAATTATCACTGAGAATGAAAATATATTGAGTGGTATTAATAAAGATTCTTCTTGACTTAAAAAATAATAAGCCATAGAGTATAGAGAATATGGCAAAAATCTATGAAGGTACTACATAATGACTAATTGGTTTTGGAATTCTTATCAACTCCATCCCATTCCTTTTGCAGATGAAGGATAGAGGCTCAGAGTAACTTTTACAATGAATTAATGGCCAGGCTGGGATTAGAACCCAGGAAATTAGTTCTGAATTCTTTCTGTTACACTTTGTTGAGATTCTCCCTTATTAGGTGGAGCTGTAATTCAATTTAATTAAGAATTGAAATACATTTTCGTCTTTTCGCTAACACTGCTTTTGTCCTGGGGAAGCTAGAATCACTTTGATTTCCATATTTACCCTTCTTATGAAGGATTCTAATGATGATAGGAGTGTCATTGGGTCTGTCCCTGAAATGAAGTCACAGTTTCCCAATGATGATGTTGCAGCTACATGGAGGATTAATGCAATTCCTTAAGCATGCCTTGTGACTTTAACACATTATAGTAGTCTTCAGTGCATAATCATTTATTTTTGCTTCCTCTTCCTCCTTCTCTTTGCCCATGACTTATGCCAGTGGGTATTCTTGAATTTTAACCTTTTGGTTAATAATTCTATAATTTTTAAAGGTACTTTCAAAGATTGTAAAGGGCACATGCAAAATGGTCTTCTTCCAAAATTCCAATCTATGAAATAAAATTTCAGTGATAAAATATGTTATGGGGTATATTCATATTTATATAAAGAAAAATTGAATGTTGTTGCTAAGCATAGTAGGAAAGACAGGAGGAGGCCAGTGTAATAGACTAATAAGAGCCCTGAAATAATTTCCTTGGATTTTTAAAATTTCTCTCTCAAAGTATTATTATCTGACATCTTTAAAACTAGACAGTTTTCTTTTCCCAATGAGTGTGCTATTCACACAAATTTCTTACATTTGTTAATCAATCATTGGTAAATGAGGTAGGAGGCTGGCAATGTTTTACTATTATTTCTAAGTTAATTTGGTCAACTTTGAACTGAAGTCATGGCCAATGAACCTAAGTTAACAAAAAAGAGATGATGATTAGTGGATACAAGCTTGAGGTAAAAATACAGATTTAAAAAGCCTTTCCCTTTTTTTTTTTTTTTTTTTGGTTTCTATAAAGGGGATTTATTAAGTTACAAGTTACAATTCTGAGGCTGTGGAAATATCCAAATTAAGGCATCAACAAGAGGATAACTTCCCTCAAGAAAGGCTGATCGTGTCTGGGGTTTCTCTGGCATATGGCAATGTCTGCTGTCCTTCTCTCCAGGCTTCTGCTTTCAAATGGCTCTCTCAGCTCCTGTGCGTCTCTCTTGCTTCTGCTGGGGTGCTTTGCATCTCCAAACATCTGTGTCTTGGGTTCATCTCTCTGCTCTCTGGCGACGGCTCTCCAAGCATCTGCGCTTTCTCCAAAATGTCTCCGTTTTAAAGGACTCTAATAAACTAATTAAGACCCACCTTGAATGGGTGGGGTCACATTTCCATGAACCCAACCTAATCAGAAGATTCCATCCACAATAAGTCTCCACCCACAAGATTGGATTCAACTCTTTCTGGGGGTACATAACAGTTTCAAACCAGCACAAACAGAGGGGTATATGGGGAACAATTATCTTTTGCAAGCTACAGACTACTGTCAACAGTAATACCTTAATATTATTTCTTCAACATAAACAGGTGTACCACACTAACACCAGGAGTCAACAATGGAAGGAGATAAGGGATATGGGGTGTTGGGGTGTGTTGGCATGTCTTTTTGTGTGTCTGTTATTTTTCTCTTCAGAGCAATGAAAATGGTCTAAATTGCATGTGATGATTGCATAACTAAGTGACGATACTGTGAGACACTGTATACTTTGTTTATTTGTATGGTATGTGAATATATCTCAATAATTTCCTACAAGTTTACAGTTCTCAGGCCTTGAAAATGAAGGCATCAGCAGGCTGTGCTTTCCCCTCAAAGAAAGGCTGCTGGTGATGCAGGGCTCCTCTGTCCAATGGCAAGGCACATGACTGGCAGCTACTGGTTCTTCTCTCCCAGATTTTGTTGCTTTTAACTTCTGGCTGTTTCTCTCTCAGCTTCTCTGACTTTTCCTCTCTCAGTTTTTCTGGGACAAAAAGCCTTTGTTATTTTACAGAATTGGATACGAAACTTGAGGTACTGTTCAAAAGAGGGAATTCATAAATTACCCACTCTGCATGTGTCCCCTGCAAGTTGTACCCCTCAATCAAACCTCCTCACTGAACCAGCCATTAGGTTGTTTTTGATGGCTGGAGTCCAGGTGAGCAGATGATGATCTGTTTTCACAGTCATTTGACCAATTCATTATTAATATTGTAAATACTGGCCATTGTTCCAAAAATAACTCGTGGTTGCTGAGGGCTCTCCTGTTATTTGACTTGATTATACAGCTGTCCAAGAGATTAATGCCATGTTGATCACCTTCCAAATTTATGTATGATTTGTGGTTTTTTGCTAGAACAGGAAAGTGTGGGAATCCTCTTGATATTGAAAACGCAAGATGGGTTGGTGCTGATTGCTTAAAATAGCATGCACAGAGCCTTGCAGGTCTACCTACTGTCATAATCAGGTTCTGATTTCTTACTCTTCTGAAAAACTTGAAGTCAGGTGGTAAGTGTAAAAATGAGTTGGCATTTATCATCACTGTATAATACTGACTTTGTCTTATGGCCTGATGAAGTTAAAATTCACACTGACATACTCATGCAAGATGCTTACCTATTTCATATTATCTCTTGGCATCTCCATTTGCTTAGGATTTTAGATGAGTTTTGATCCATATGTGAGAAAGCTATTTTCCAGAGATTGATTACATTCCTGATGGGAAGCAGGGTTTCAGCCTAGTGAGGATGTGCCACATATCTGATTATTAACCATGAACAACAAAGACCAAAGGCATAATGCCTGAACTCATCTGGAAAGGTCCCAGCCTTATCACTCCTCAAATATATATCTATTCTGAAATTCACCTACTTCTGAAATTATATCTCAAATTCACCTTCTTCTCTCTTTCCTGCCACCACTATCAGTTGACCATCTTCTCTCACTTAGAGTCCTGCATCAACCACCTAATCAATAACTTTTCTACTTTCAGTATACTCCTCCCAAGCACACCCCTCAAAATCATCTTATTTCATACAGCAGCGTTATCTTTGTAAAACTCATAACCAATATGTCATCCTCCTATTTAAGAACTACCAATGGTCTTATTTGTGTGCCTATAGATGGCATTTGGGGCTCTTTAAGAGCAAGGCTGCTGCTAGTCTCTAATGTCACCTCTGGACACCTTCTTCTTTCAAATCCTCTCCCCCAAATTTCAATTCATTCTATAAATATTTGCTGAACCCTCTCAGTAAGCCAGGCACACAGCTCAAGGCAATCAGAAACTTCAGTGAACAAAACAGTAAAAATACCTGCCCTCATGAAGTTTTCGTTATGGTGCAAATGTGCAAAGGAGATATATTATATATACAAGCTTTTCTTTCCTTTGAGAAGACTCTTCCATGGTTCTTTACCCAGATGATGCCTACCTAGTCCTCAAGCTCCACCTAGAGGTAGTCCATCCAGGAAGACTTTGGCGCTATGTTACGGGCCCCTCCCGTGTATTCCCATGATTTTTATTTTGAGGGGTGAGCTACCTCATTCCATTGGGTGGTAATTGTTTACTTGTCTGTCTTTTCAATAAACCAGAAGGGACATACTTTTCTGTAAGAAGCTAGATAGTAAATATTTTAGGCTTGTGAGCCAGCTATCACTATTGAAAATTATGCAACTCTGTCATTGTAGCACACAAGGAACTATCAATAATATGTAAATGAACCTTAATTACAAAAATCGGTGATTGGCTGGATTTTGTTTGTGGACGGTAGTTTGTTAATCTTTGACTACACTATGATTTTCTTAAAGGCAGGACGGGTCCTGTTGCTTTCTTACATCTTTGGCATATAATGGACACTCAATAAATTATTATTGAATGAATATTGAACAGATAGCCTAATGCTTTAATAATACCAACATAAATCCAGGCAAAGTCACAATAATCTTGCTTGTTGTCAAGAACTGCATCTCACAATAAATGGCTACTGATGGTTATAGGTATTTTTATCTATGTCTTCTAGATGGCCATGTATGTTTCTCTTTGGTTTGCATGCAGCATATATGTTGTCCGAGTTAAGCAAAAATGCACATATGTAGCCTTTATGCACATATGTAAGCCTTTGTATACTTTAAGCTCTCATATAATTTTTCAAAACAGTGATTCAAATACATCAAATAAAACATGGGTCTCAGTCTCCTAGGGCTGCCATAATAAAGTGGCACACTCAGGGCCTTAAAATTAGAGAAATGTATTGTCTCACAGTTCTGAAGGCTAGAATTCTGAAACCAAAGTGTTGGCAGGGCCATGCTACCTCTGAAGTCTGTAGAAAGGAATCTGTTCCATGTCTCTGAGCTGGCTTCTGCTACACACTTAAGCTTGTGGCTTAACTCTACCTCTGCCTCTGTCATGCAGGAGTCTTTTTCTGTGTTTCCTCTTCCTTTTTCTGTTCTTTTAAGGAACCAGTCATAGTGATTAAGAGCACACCCTATTATTCTGGCATGTCCTCATTTTAACTTCTCTGAGTCCTTCTGTAATGACTCTGGTAGGTCAGGGGAATGGGGAAGGGCACTGCAACTGGAGCTGCGGAAGCTGTGTCGCCCCTCCCAGCCTGACTTTCAGAACTAATGAACCACCCCTTCCAGACATCACCTGACCTCCATCCTTAAAAGCTGCCCGCACCAAAGCCCATGCGCGCACTCACCTC
>PVIY010023855.1:0-38821 GCA_004026745.1 Myrmecophaga tridactyla | reverse complement strand
GACTTTATACAACTAGAATGGTCCATACAAGAATGTGACACGCTGGACAGGGGATGATGAAGATGTGAGCAGACACAGGATACCTGACAGAATAGAAGCAGCCTCCTGATACATTCTCTTGCTTGACTAGTTCAGACTTAACATACCAACGATACATTTAAGGGCAATACCAAACTTGGAGTCCTAATTAAAATTCAGAACCACTTGTTGTCAGATAAACTATTTTTGCATAATTACTAATCATGCCCCACTGACATGCAATGTGCCCAACTCATTCGTCTAAGGACTATCAGCATCCTTGTGATTTATAGAGTTAATTTATAGCAGAGTTGAAAAACTTGGGATGGGGGAAGAAAATCCGGATTCTGGATCAAAAATATAGTCACCACAAGAGAATCAAACTAGTAGGGTCATTTTTAAAATTAAGAAACCATATTGAAAGAATCACATACACATATAAAATATGTATCTATGTACACATTTGCACATATATGTGTGTGTGTGTATATATATATACATGCAAACACACATAACACACATACATAAACACATGCCTAAATGTTAACATCGTTGATCTGATTGAGCCCAGGACTTTTAATTCAGCTTTTTTTTTTTTTCTTTAACAGCATGGCTCTCAGAAATACTTGACAAATGTGAGATACCTTAACCTATGCAGTTTGTTAGACTTACCTTGGAACAGAGCATGTTATCCCATAATGAGACTCCATATTTAAAAACATGGGTACATATGAGACTGAGCTTTCAATGAGAGTGCCCCACATGTGATCCTAGAGGGGAAAAAAGGTCAGTTGCTTTCAGTTAGATCTGAGGGTTCATAAATAACTTAGACAATTAGAATTAGAAATCCATATAAATCCTCAATTTTACATTAAGATATGAAGTATCAGGGCAGCAGAACTAAGTGATAAAATCATAAAGTGATAAAGGCCCGAGTCATTGCTTCCAACGCAGTGCAAAGACATTGTATTTGGCAATAGAGTCGGCAGAGACAACTGAGTCACCACTTTTATTTAAGTGTAGGATCTGAGTTAGACCTGGATTATAAACCCTATGACACATTCTGGGTATAAAATTTGCCTTAAATTGGGTGTACAGGTGTTTCAGTGGTAGAATGCTTGCTTTCCATGCAGGAGATCTGGGTTCGATTCCTGGACCATACATCCAAAGAGAAAAAAAAATTGCCTAAAAATCTGATAACTTTGGAATGAGTTCCACCTTGCTTATTTGTAAAATGAAGATAATATAAACCAGGGATTGGAAAATGCTTTTTAAAATCAGCCAGATAATATGGGCCCCTATGCTAGGTAAGTCCTGAAATGCAAAGAGGCCTAGCCTCTCCAGAACATCAACTAGTTTCATCCCCCCTCCCATATTGTCAACTGCCCTTACCAACATGAAAAGGTTAGAATGGCCATAGCCAAATACCCCTACAGAGTAGGAGAAAGATCAAGGTAGCAGTGGAGCTATACAGAGAAGGTCAGGTTTAACAAATGCGTATGACTGCTGAATCATTATACTGATATTTCTTTTTGTCTCCAGTACCTTAGAGCAGCTAGAAGTAAAAACCAATTATTGCAATGTGCTTTGAAATTTATTGCTTCTTAGTATATATGTTATTTTTCACAAAAAAGAAAAAAAATATGATTCTTCTAGCCTCCAGTGTTTTGGAGCAGCTAGAAGGAAAAATCTGGATAGTGGGATGATAACCCATAACAAACTCGGAAATCTGCTCTGTATCTACTTAGTGAAGCATACTTTGAAAATCATTGCTTTCTATTTCTTTTCTTTGTATATATATTATATTTAACAATAAAAAAAGTTTTAAAAAAATCAGCCAGATAATAAATGCATTAGTCTTTGAAGGCATATTGCCTCTGACACATGTGCTTGAGTCTGTCCTTGTACTGTGAAAGCAGCAGTCGATGATACCTCAATGAAAAAAAAAGTTATTTTACAAACATGAGAGGCTGGCTGCATTTCACCTGTGAGCTACAGTTGCCGAAACAGATATTAGCCATTATCTGTAAAATGGAGACTACAGAATATTCAACATACAAGACCAATTAACTAATACATTGCTAAAAAAGAAAAATAAGGGTTTTTTCTTCTTTAT
The DNA here is from genome assembly GCA_004026745.1 of Myrmecophaga tridactyla. Lineage (NCBI taxonomy): Eukaryota > Metazoa > Chordata > Mammalia > Pilosa > Myrmecophagidae > Myrmecophaga > Myrmecophaga tridactyla. Next base: position 36,687 of record PVIY010023855.1, on the reverse strand, counting down.
ATATGCCTAAGCTATGTATAGGCATACTTCCATAATCATAAATTTCTTAAAGGGTGCAACCCAACAGGAGGGCACATAGTTATAATTTAAATATTTATATTTGAGAATGTAAAATATGAGGTGAGCTAATTAAAAATTGAGACCACTTAATTCTCCCATGAAGTCAGACATATAAATATTGAGTATATTTCAACTTTCAGTTGTACATTTACCAGGTTGGAAGTATAGGACTCAAGAGTACTTGCTAGCACTTCAGATTGCCAAGGTTTAGATACCATCTTTGGCCTTTATGCCTGTGTGATGATAAGGAACAACTGTGCCTAAAGCATTTTACTCTAGAGAATGGCCTGGAAAGAGTTTATAGGGTTGAGAATTATATAAGAAAATAGATATTTCACTTGAGATACATTGAACAATCTGAATTTAGCACAAATAGGAATGTAAGAGTCCATGCACCACAGGAATTCCAAGGTAATTTGGCTTTAAGAATAGTCGGATAATAGAATCACATTGTCCAGTATCTGTTCCTCTCTCTTCACCCAGCAATGTTATAACTTCTCCTTCCTGTTTGGCCTCTATTTGAGACAGGGTCTCCCCTTTAGCCAGAGCTGAAAGATAGAAACCTCAACATCTTGAGATTACCATTTATAATCCCATGAAAAAGAGAGAATCTGTTTCCTAGAAGTCACAGCAATATTCCAGTTGACCTGACAAAACTATCTGAACAATTGACATGGCCTTTTCATTTATTTCATGCCTACTTACTGAGTGCCTACATTTTATTTAACCAGCACTCATAGAGTGCTTGTCATATGCCAACATTATTTTACTTACTGAGATACAGCAATATACAAAGGCATGGGCATTATACCTGGAACGTCGGGTAGAGTAATTCCACTTTAACCATATATACTACAAGATTGTGGTTCCAAAAGGTAAAGAAACTGCCATTACCAAATACAGTAGAAGTTAACATAAAGCAAAGCTAATAGATGCGAGGGGATCTGAGTTTCGTGGCTCAAGAGCATAAATGCCCATTTCAAATCCCAGATCCTCCAATTGCTTGGAGGATCTACAATGTGTGAGACACTGGCAAGTTACTCACTCATTCTATGTCTCAATGCCTCCAATTTTAAAATGAGGATAATTCTAACAGGACTATTATGATGGTTAAGTAAAGAAATACCCAGGCATATGATAAGCACTACTGGCTTATGGCATAAGTAAAACATGTACTTGAGTTTATGAATATCAAAAACTGAAGCCTCAGGGGTACAAGGGTAGTTCAGTGGTAGAATTCTCGCCTGCCATGTGGGAGACTCCAGTTGGATTCCCAGTCCATGCACTTTCCAAAAAACAAACAAGCAAAACAAAAACAAACAAAAATTCAACAAATGGTGCTGCCGTAACCAGATATTCACATGGAAAAGGAATGAATTGTGACCCTCGCCATACAGCATAAAAATAAATAAAAATTTAAAAAAACCCTATAGCCTCTAAAATACTCATCAGCACAATTGGCACAAAATTGCTTAATCACTCTTGCTTATTCTTCTCATTTTCCTGTATCCCCTCTCTCACATCATGATCCATTTGCATCATGATACTTAATGGAATGACAAGTGTTCTTGCTTCAGAAAAATGTAATTCAGTACTATAGGAACTATGTAACTTGGTATCCCCTATTATATTTTATTTTTAGGTCAACAAAGTATAGGGGGTTATGAGGCAGCTTCAAATAAATATTTACCTCAAGTTTGATTTGACCCCAAAGAATTTTAATTCTCTCCAAAGGCAAAAGAAATGTTTTGGCAGAAAGTAAGTAGAAGGAATGCATGGTTTTTTAAAAAAGCAAATATAATTGATCTCTCTGCTGCTATGAAATAGTCCAGCATAAGACAGGAAGTAGTCAATATTAGATAAGGTATAAAATCTTTTAAAAATTGGTAGCACAGTTTTGACAACTGATTTTCAACCCCTGAAAAGAAAAGACTAAATCATGTTGAAATAATAACTGCTCTTACGTATTTTCTGATGCCACAATTAGATAGAGGATACATGAACTCAAAATAATTAGGCGTCACTCTGGTTACACCACATCTGTTTCCCATAAACACTTCATAATGCTGGAGCTGGAGGTTATCCACAATGGGCGATCGTCTAACTTTGACCCATAGCCATAAATCAGTACAGGTTACGATCACTGATGAGATAAGAAAGGGAAAAATGTAAGAAACCATGTCTGTCCTTTAACAGTAGCTCAAAAACCTTCAACCTCTTACTCAACCCAAATGCAATGCTTTGGTTCCATCCCTATGTTGGCCACTGTCAGAACTTGGGTTAATGACTTATCATTGCTGCTTAATTTGCTTCTCCATATGTGGGAAGAAGCATAGCAGCTACTTATGAGCACAAATGCCCATTTCAAATCCCAGATCCTCCAATTGCTCTGTTTGAGACACTGGCAAGTTACTCATTCATTCTGTATCAATGCCTTATTTTTTTGGCATTTTGAGGACTAAATTGGATTGGTTCATAATGGCCTTAGATTAGTACCTGGAACCTAGGGACTGCTGAACAATTGCCTTATGTTGCTGATAAGAAAATAAGTATGTTATCTAATAATGAAAGTTTCTTTACACTTAATTTTTTCCTGCATATGAGCATACACTGTGCAGAGAGAAGCTAGCTCGAATTCTACTCATGAATATTTGCCTGTTTTATCAGAAACTATATTTCTTTTAGAGCACTTGCAACACTAAACATGATAAATTTTATGCTGCCTGCATGGAAAGAAATATATTGTCTTCTTTATACTTTCAAGAGTATATTTTATTCTAACAATCTCGTTAGAGTCTGCAATTTTCCATTGTCATTTTAATTTGAATTCTGTGGCCTATGACATCTTCTGATATTTGGTAAGTGAAGTTAGCTCTACATTTTAAATTTCTACTTCAGATCAATTGCCCATTTTCTAGTCAGCAACATAGTATAGTATTGCAGAGGATATAAGATAGTTTAAAAATAAAATAGACATTAGACTTAGCTATTATTGCTGGCTTCTAAACAAGATTCATCCTGTGTTAATGAAGGAAGCAATCACAGATCTAATTCAAATGAAGACAACCCTTTTTATGTCTATGGAAGCATTATAAAAGTTAGGCATAAGCTTGGCCAATAAAAACAAAAGTCTATCTTACATCTATAAAATATCACCAAATTGTATAAGCTAAATTCAGTTATTGTCCAACAAGGTCAGAAATAAAGTAACATAGTCATAATACTTTGGAATTAAGAAAACTTATGATTAAAATGATAAACTTAGGGGTTCAAGGGTAGTTCAGTGGTAGAATTCTCACCTGCCATGCTGGAGACCCGGGTTTGATTCCTGGCCCATGCACTTCCCAAAAACAAACAAATAAAAGCAAACAAACAAAAATTTTTTTCAATAAATGGTGCTGCAATAATGAGATACTCACATGGAAAAAGAATGAAATGTGACCCCAGCCCATACAGCAAACAAAAAAATAAAGAATAAATAATGAACTTTATTGAAGCTTCTTTGAAACACACAAGCAGCTCTAATCAGAAGTTGTGATTCAAGGAAATATTCCTCTACCATGCCAATTAGATGATTTTCAGAATCCCCATATGTTTACCTTATTCCCTCCTGCCACTCAATAGGACATTTGAAATGTCCTTACCCGTCTCTCCTATATCAAAAATTAAGGTTTCACTAGGATAGGTATGTATTAATTTGACTTTCTTGAAACAGAGAATGCATATCTTGTCTAAATAAATGGTACTCAAAATATGAGCCCGGGGAGAACAAGGGTAGTTCAGTGGTGGAATTCTCACCCGACAGGCCAGAAACCGGCCAGGCACTCAATAAATGGTGCTGCAATAATGGGATAGTCACATTGAAAAAGAAAGAAATGTGACCCCCACCATACAGCAGACACACACACACAAATGTGAGCCCTGTACCAACAGCACTAATATAACCTGGGAATTTCTTAGAAATGCAAATTCTTGGGAGTACTCTGACCTACATAGACACTGGCATTGATACCCAGCCACCTATGTTTTAACAAGCCCCTCAAGTTGATCCTGATGCAAGCAAAAGTTTGGCAACTGTCCCTTGAAGAATTTTTTTAAACACTCATATGTTTATAAATAGATATATATTCAGATATCATCTGTTTCCTTTCCCCATTATGTACTTCTCTATCTTGAGTCTCTGTGCTGATTCACTCTGTCAAGTGGTATATATTTTGTTTTCACTGCAGATGGGAAGAGGCAGTATGTAGCATTTGTTGGGAAAATTGTAATGAACCGAACATTTAAAAGACTGCATAAAAGGCATTCTATTACTGATATCATAGATGTTATTATTGTGCTTTCTCAGTGATCCCAAACTTGTCCAAACTTTTCCAACTGTTTGATTTCCCATTCAATCCCCCTCCACCAAAAAACAAAAAACAAAACAAAACAAGCACATTATATGGTACTACAAGGAAGAAATCAAAGGATATTAAGGTGTGGATATATCAAACATGCTCTAACAGACCTCAAATGAAAGATTAAAAGAATATCATTCCCAAAGAGACTGCAAAACCTATGTGCCTCCAAGAACATATTTCATTTACTCAACAAATACTGCAAATCTATTAGGTGTTAGACCCTGTTCTATATGTACTAGGAATATGGAGACAGGGAGACTCTTGCTCACTCAGCTTATATTCTAGGATGGGTGACACACAAAGAAAAGGTATGTTAGATGGTAAAAAATTTTGAAGGAAAAAACACAGAAAGGAGAGACAACTTTTGAGAGATTGGAAAGTTTAAATACATTGATCTGAGAAGGTCTCATTAAGAAGGATCCATTCTTGCAAAGTTCTGTAGGAAGTGAGTGGAGGTTATGAAAATATCTAAGGAAAAAGCATTCCAGGCAAAGAGAAGAGAAAACACAAAGGACAGGCTATGGGAATGTGCCTGAGGATGCCTGGGCAGGGAAGAAAGAAGAGGTGGCCGGTAGTATAAGAACAGGATATGAGATCAGAAAATTAATAGAACAAATTGTATTCAACCCTAGAGGCTATCAGCAGGCACGTGGCTCTGAGTGAAAGATAATACAAAAAAAAATACTGATCAGTCTAGTTCAACAGCCTATGTCAAAGACAGTGGTCATTTGGAGCAGGATGGTTAATTGGGGTTGGTGAGAAATGGTCTGATTCTTGGTATATTTTGAATAAAAAGGTAAAAGTTTTGCTGAAATGGAAATGATGCAGGAAAACCAAAAGTGTAGATTCATAGCTGGAGTCCAGTTTGGAAATATTAGCATGAGATGCTTTTAGACATTCAAACATCTGTATCAAGCAGGCAGTGTGATCTGGAGATAAGCGCCGATATCCAGGATGGAGGTGAAAAAGATGGGTATTGAGAACTTAAAACAGGTGCTGTAAAGCCATGTCACTGGATATGATAACCAGAAATTGAAAAGGAAATACATGGAGTAAGAGAGAGGTCCTAAGACTATTTCACACATGACCAAGATCAAGCAAATAAGGAGACACCATAAAGGAAAATACAAGCAATGGCCAGTGAAATAGTACGAAGAATGGAGAATGGCATGAACTAGAAGCCAGGCAAAGCAGGTCTTTAATGTAGGGGAAAAAACTGGGGTCAGTTCTTTATAAATTTAAAGGCACTTATTTGCCAGGTGGCAGAGCAGTTGCAAAACCCAGGCAAAATGTGTGCCAAGGCTCAACTCTGAAAAGGAATCAGTTACAATTGAAGAGAATTGACCACTGACTGTCCACACTTCATAGCCATGGGCTATGCCCAAATCATAGAATAGGGGCTGACCATGGAGGAACCATAGAATTTTGCTACTTGGAAGTTGTTGAAGTCCTAGCGAAGTCCATCTTGATAGACTACATTTGGTGAAAGATTGATTAAAAAGGATTCAAAAGAAAGTGAATACAGACAATGGTTAAAGTAGAAGAAAACTGAGGCAACAAGTGAGAGAGTAAGTGGGATCAAGAAAGCCACAGCTGCGTCAGATGTCTATATAATGACACTGAGTGAGTCCCATAAGAATGTGGAATGTTTAGCTTTCAGTAGGACACAATTAAGGTGTTTGAAAGTTTGGGAGATTCAGCTCATGCATGTTGGATATAATGAAGTTATAGGACAAGTCTCCCAATGGATCCCTATATATCATTCAAATTTCACATGGAAAAGAGCCTTAAAATTAAATATACTTTTGAAATTTATTCAAGCATAATAGATATACATCTGAACTAGTGATGGAAGAATTCCAGTATCTGGTTACAGCCACTTGGAAAATTTATCAACAATTTTGAAAATGTTTGACTCAATATTTGAACCAAGAAACCTTAGCTTAAATGCTATATGAAATTAGAAACTTCTAATGAATAAAACAAAAATTGCTGGTGCTTAAACAATAAGATTTGTTTTTTGATTGTTTACTGTTTGCAAGTTTAACATGCCAATTTTCACTGTATCCAATTGGGGTTAGTTTTATTATTCCATTCAAGATGAAAAAATTTAAGGGCACTTATTTGCCAAGTGGCAGAGCAGTTGCAAAACCCAGGTAGAATGTGTGCAGAGGCTCAACTCTAAACAGCAATTGGTTACAATTGAATAGAATTGACCTCTGGCACATCATAAGTAACAGCCACGGCGATGAGAAGTTAAGTCACTCACCCTTCTAGCCATCCCATGTCCCTCCTGCTTTCAACCGTCATTGCAATTATCACAGATTGTAAGAGTGGCAACAATCTCCAGGAAGACTATCCTGAGGACCTCAAATTGTTTAAAAACAAGCAAAGAAAAGAAAAGCACAGCATCATAAAGTCAGTCTATTAGATGGGTCCAAGGGAAGCACAGTGGTAAAGATGCATAGATTAAACTGAATCTGAGTGGAAACTGGCAGTGATTAGTTGCCTTAGCAGCTGGCCACCTGGCTATAAAAACAAGCCCCCAAAGTCAACAGTGTGTAAGAAAGCACCGCCCATGCTTGAATTCTGACCCTCCAGATTTCCCCCATCTCTTACCCTCCTCAAAACCATGACTCAGCTCAAAAAGCAGGAGGAGCCCTCCTAACACACTAGAGACCTTCATTCCTTCAGAGCTCGGTCCAAGGTATCACAGGGAACAGGAATCAATGGAAGTGGGCGTCCTCTGGTGTTTATAAACCTTTACCTTCTCAGGTGCAAGTGATGCTATGGCATTCTGGAAAGCACTGAGAAGCCTCAACCCATTATTGGCTTTTCCTCCCAGTCTGAAACTGTTGTAATCATTGCGATTGAAAAAAGCAGGGGGGGAAATACGAAAAGCTGTTCTTAAAATGTACAACCCAAAAATGTATATGCCTCGCGCTTATGGATGTGTCTAAATGGTGTCTTACATCATATTTGATATGTGTCTAAACAGACACCAAGACAAGACATCTCAAGATGATTTTATGAGCTCCAAGGGGTGTTACAAAGAATTATGTAAGATTTGATTGATGATGGTATCTATTATGAACACTTCTGAGTTCTTGTGAAAACAGCCAATTCTGGCCCCACAGCTCACAATTCAAATTCAATAAACCTGAGTCAATACCGAGTTACTTTGTCCTTCTAACAAGCTCCACAGAATTCTCTTTCAGGTAAATGAATTCATAAAACTGTGGTCTAAGCTTTTAAAGAGCAATGCTTTCTAGTTTAATTTTGATTTCACAAAAGAAGTTTTAGCATGCATTGGTAAATTTCCAGAATGCTGAAAATTTCTCCATGAATAATTTTGTTTCATACAACCTAGGAATGTAAAACCCTGAGAGAAAGGAAGATTATGGATTAGAATAACAACTTGCTTGGCTCAATAATTTGACAGAATTATTTTTATATATAATTTTTTTCAGTCTGAAAAAAGTTTAATAATCTTTAGAAATAATATAACACATTACTCAGCTTCCTAGTGCCAGAAAATTGTAGCCAAATATTATTAAAAATCTATAGGGTTTTCAAGTTAGCAAATAAACAAAATGCTGTGTCTAGTATCAGAAACCTCAAGGGAAAGTACTTCTTCCTAAATATAATTTATTTCTTGCAATTATATATTATATATTTCTTGCAATTAATAATAGTGTTTTATCTGAAGGTACCAATTGTTTAAAAAGGAATTGAAAATGAAGGCCTCACAGTATATTTAAATTTATATGATATCAATGGTTTTAGTTGACAATACATTTTGGTTTTCTTAATTATTCAAAAAGCAAACATTGTTATTATATAATTAAGATAGTATGAAAGAACATAAAATAAAATTAAACTTTCCACATCTCCAACAATGTTTGCACCATTTACCCCCTTCCCTTCCCTCCCACCCCCACCCCATTCAGTTAGCCGCCAATACTATTTTATTTTAGAACTATATGGTAATTTTCTTTTTATCTACGTCAATTCATAAATGCACACATTTCTAGGTGTTCATGACATAAATGGAATTTATATGGTTCTACAATGAGGTTTGTTTGTATTAAATTTCTTGGAGACCTTTTCATGTCATTACCTTTGTGTCCCCTTTCTTTGTAATGATGGCATAATCTTCCCTGATATGAAGACCATAAAATATTTAAGGTTTAATGGGTGTTTATGTTTTCTGCTCTTTCAATTTATAAGCAGTTCACTGTAGGGACTTTATTTCCCCATTTGGGCTGTGCAGAAGCCTGACCCTTCTGTGAGACACTGAGGGGATAGCCGGGAGAGATCTTGAAAGGGACAAGTGTGATCTCCTGAAGAACCTGCCTCAAATCAGAGCTTTGCAGACTCTCCAGGGAAAGAGAAATGTCTCTCCTCTAGAAGGAGTTAGTGGGCAGCTTCTGCTTTGTAGAGGTTTTTAGTGACTCATTGGGCTCATGATTCTCAGGCTTGTGAGTCTGAATTACTTCTTCCAAGCTCTCATGGTGACATTCTTTCACTCTCAGGGCTCTGACTTTGAGGCTGTACCTTCAGTCTCTTGCAACTCAGTCAGTCTTACAATTATGTCTTGCATCAGATATTTAGCACAAGCAGCCCTGGACTTGCAAGTGGTAGAATTTCTTTAAAGGTGCTGTAGAGACACCCAAGATTTCTGAACTGATGTCCAAGAAGGCTCACTCACATGGGTGGTTGAAGGGCTGGTTGTCAGCTGGAAGTTTAGCTGGGCTGTGAATCAGGGCACCTAGATATGGGCTCTCCATTTTGCTTGACCTTCTCACAGCTTTTGTCTCATGGCACACATCCTAGGGGAAATTAAATGGGACTTTTAATTAGGAAACAGGAAAGTGAACTGAAGTAGAGACTATTTTGTTAATATCAGCTCACTTTCTTAGGTAAAACTAGAAAAGTTACAGAACCATCACCTGGAAATTTTCTATGTGAGGGGGACAGATGTTATTGAATCTGGTTTGGCTATTTCTCTCATTCTTTTTCTTTTTTCTCAGCTTTTCCACACAGGGATTGAAAGTGTATTGTTGAATTGAAAATACTGAAACCATTCCCACTACATGGGGGATTGCAATAGGGGACGAGGGTAGGGGGGGACCCTAGCACACTTGAAATCCTTTTATCTTATGAAGAAAGAACACATTTGGCTTCATCATTTTAGTCAACATAAATATTGGGACTAAATATTACCTTTGATTTACTTGTATAACCCAGTCTCTAATGTGCCTATGAGTCCTGTGGGGACTTGCTAAAATATCGAGTTTGTTAGTAGGACTTCAGATTTGACCTGAAATTCAACATTTCCTTCTAACAAGCTCCAAGGTGATGCCAATACCGGCCCATGTATCTCACTTTTAATGGAATGATGCAAAGGCTACTAATACCATGATATGTTACAGCTGAAATGGAAAACCCGTACAAGCATATATTCATTTGGAATAAAAAGTCTATTATCCTAGGGAAGTGCCATTAAGTCTGTTTCAATGTTACAGATGTTCTCACTGCATTCTCACTACTTCCACCACCTTATAGGACTTAATAATTATTCTACCTGAACATAAAACCACACGTTTGTAATTTTTAAAATGGGCTAGTTATATCTATTGGAGAATATCATGCAGGCATTTTCTCCATTGAGAGGTGTTAAAAGACATGTTGAATATAAATCGCTTATTCATTGTGGGGGCAAAATCATAATGAGGCCCTATTCAATCATATCTGTCACTTAGTCATCCCTAGTGTCAGATCAATATCCTATTACCAACTGGAATTGAATGTTGCAGAATATTATAGAACTGAACTGAAGAAATGATATAAATAATAATGTACACTGACCCGGGTGAAGTCATTCAATCACTGCTATCTTCTCTATACGTATTACAATATTGGCTAAGAGGTGCTTAGATCAAAATCTACCTCTGAGCTATAGAAGATGACAAAGGCAACATTACAAACAACCAAAGAGTCATGTGATGGATGCCGTTTATTCTTATATAAATTCAGACAATTTGATGTTTTATCTTCTTTCTAGTATCCATTCAGAAATCGAGGACCTATGAAGCACAATCAGAGAAATCTCCCAAAATAGACTGGCAATGCTTCTAGGGAAGGGACTCGGTAATCATTTCTTGACATTCTCAAATCTCCACGAGACTACTGCAACCCTTGGTAAATAGAAAAATATGAGCCAAAGATCTGGTGAATGATTTTCCCAGGACCAAATGAGAATCTCTGAAGTGGCCTTTTCTGCATTAATTTGATGAATATTATTGGCACAAAGAAAGATAGGAATCTAGCCAGATTTGCAAAGCATTTGGAAGACTGGTCAGGTACTGCCAATGTAGAACTTAACAACTTCTAACTCCCAAGCTTCTGTATTTCTCACCATAGACATAAATTCCTAGGTGCCAAATTTCCCATTTGACTTACCAAGCTTCCCTACATCTATAAAAAAGGGTGAAAAGTGTTCGTTTCCAGTCCTTTGTAAGTGCCTCAAAGATCTTACATAGATGTTTTTCCAATAGCAGGACTTCTCAATTATTTATACATTATCTCTTGGTATATATTTCTGGACTTGGTTTTTCTTACATTTTATTTAGAACTTTTATATCTGTGTTGATCAGTAAAAACGGACCTGGTATTTCCTTCTCTTATTTCCCTTCTCAGCTTTGGTTATCAAGATTATCCCAGATTCATAAAATGACCTGAGGTGTATTTTTCAATTCTCTCAAAGAGTTTGATTAAGATCTAATTTTTTTTTTTTTAGGTGATGGTCCAGGAATCGAATCTGGGTCTTCCATATGAAAAGTGTTGAGCCCAGGCCTCCTGCATGGAAAGCAAGCATTCTACCACTGAACCACCCATGCACCCTGAAATTATTATTATTACTATTATTATTATTATTACTTATCCCCTGAAATTATTCTTTAATTAAATGCTTTTTAGAAATAAAAAGGGAAGCCACTGAGCCTAGAGTTTAATGTATGGAAGTTTTTTGATAATTGATGAATTTCTTTGATGATTATAAAACTATTTGGATTTTAAAAATTTATTTGTGTATCAGTTTGGTGAGTAATATTTTTCCAAAAATTTTTCCATGTGTTCAAACATTTCAAATCTATTGGCATAAAATTATTTTCTTATGTTCTTTTTTAATCTGTTTTATGTGATGTCTCTCTTTTCCAACCCTGACATTAAAAAAAAATCACAAATAGCCTTGTTTTGGGTTTTAACCAATATTAATGTATGCTCTTAATTTTATTATTTATTTACCTCTATTATATATATTCATTATGTTCTTTGAACTCCTTGAAATGGTTGTTTAATGTTTACTTTTCAATCATTCCTCTTTTCTACTATGTATGTTTTATCTTTAGAAATTGCTTTCTGAGAACTTTTTTAAATGTAAATTTCTTAAAATATTTTTATTGAGATACCTTCATACACATACATCCCATCCAAAGTATACAATCAGTGAATCACAATATCATCACATAGTGGTGCATTCATCACCATGATCATCTTAAGAACATTTGCATCACTCCAGAAAAATAAATAAAAAGAAAAAACTCATACATCCCATCCCCCTTACCCTTTCCTCTCATTGCACTAATATTTCAATCTTCCCAATTTTTTTAACCCTTATTTCCCATCCATTGTTTATCTTTGTCCTTATTTTTTTTCACTCATCTGTCCATACCCTGGAAAAAGGAAACATCAGACACAAAGTTTTCACAATCACAGTCACATCGTAAAAGCTATATAGTTATGCAATCATCTTAAAGAATGAAGGCTACTACAATACAATTCAACAGTTTCAGATACTTCCCTGAAGCCACTCCAATTCACCATAAACAAAAAGGGATATCTAAATAATGTGTAGGAATAATTTCCAGGATAACCTCTCAACTGTGTTTTGAATCTCTCAGCCACTGAAACTTTATTTTGTCTCATTTCTGTCTTCCCCCTTGTGTTAATTAGGATTCTCCAGAGAAACAGAACCAATAGGAGATCTGTAATATGATATTTATAAAGGGGTCTCACACAACCATGAGAATGGAAAAGGACTGTGAGGCTTGTGGTTCTGGTAGAGGATCTGTACGAATTCCACGGGAGAGGCTCATTGGCTAAAGAAGCAGTAAAAGAGTCTCTTCTTCCTTAAAAAGTCTGTCTACACATGATTAGATTATCATATTGTGAGAGACACGCCTTAGATGTAATCAGCCACAGATGCAATTGACTGACTGATAATTTAATCAACTAGTCACAAAATATCCTTGCAGCAAAGGTCAGGCCAGTGCTTGTCTGACAAGATAATTGGGCATAATCATTTGGCCAAATTGACACCAGAACCTAACCATCATAGTCCACCCCTTGTCAACTTGGCAGCTATATACATCACCTTAAAACACACCTAATTTCCAAATAGAACACAATTCCAGACATATGATTCACCTAACAATACTGAACTGTCCTGCACACAACCAGAAATGTACTACAGAGAATAGGGTTCAAGTCCTTAGGTAACATTCACTCTTAAACTTCAAATCCTATGACTTAAATACTATAACAAGAACAATACAACTTGTGTCATATGATAAGAGGAAAACAAGATATTTGCTTATGCACAAATGCAAACACACTTATAACAAAACAGGGAGGAAATAATCATACAATCACAGTCCTCATTTCTGTAACTGATCATGTGTTCATAGTTCATATTTATCACTCCCTTCTTCCACTACCCATTCCATGCTCCCTTTACCCTCAGCAAGCACTTCAGCTGGTCGTGGGTCTTTGCTGGTAGGTTGACCCAAACCTTCATTCCTAAAGTTTCTGGGCCATTGGTAGTTCTGCCTGGGTTGGATTGTTGCAGTTTTCCACTGACTTTAATCACAGGGCATGGTAGCACTAAGAGACGCCTCAGGGGATATCCTGTATTCCAGGAAAACTCCTCTTTACCTCCATTTTGTAGTTGCATTACTATTTCCTCTTGATAGTCAGGATCAACCATTCCAGACAGAACACTAATCCCCTTATGTGCCTGTTGATTCAGTGGCATGAAAAGCCCAAAGTGGCCAGCTGGTAGTCTTAACTTCCACTTCAATGGAGTAATTGTTACTTCTCCTGGAGGAAGCACTCCTCCTTTTGCAACTAAGACCTGTAGACAGCAGACCTTAAAGTTTCAGGGACAGGAAGCAAAAACTTTCCAAATGGATCACTAGGGGTGATAGTGAGTGGTGACACTCCAATTTCCACCCCTTGATTGCTGAACCCATGGATCCTGGCTATGGGAGAAATAGCACCATAGAGTGGATGCTGATTCAGAGCATAGACAGCCTCCTGGAGAACACTGCCCCAGCCCTGAAAGTACTAGTCGGCACTGTAATTGGGTCTTCAAAAGGCCATTCCACCACTCTATCAACCCAGCTGCCTCTGGATAATGGGGACTATGGTAACACCAGAGAATTCCATGAGCATGTGCGCATTTCCTGCATTTCATTTGCTGTGAAGTGGGTTCGCTGATCAGAAGTAATTCTGTGCAGAATACGATGATGGTGGATAAGGCATTCTTTAAATCCATGTATGGTAGTTTTGCAGAAGCATTGCATGCAGGGAATGCAAACCCATATCCTGAGTGTGTGTCTATTCCAGTTAGAACAAATCACTGCCCCTTCCATGATGGAAGCAGTCTAATGTAATCAATCTGCCACCAGGTAGCAGGCTGATTACCTCAGGGAATGGTGCCATATTGGGGACTAAATGTGGGTCTCTGCTACTGGCAGATTGGGCACCCAGGAGTGGCCATAGCCAGGTCAACTTTGATGAGTGGAATTCCAAGCTGCTGAGCCCATGCATAACCTCCATCCCTACCACCATGGCTGTGCTGTTCTGCATGCCCAACTTTATGGCTTGGTGGGAGAGACAACACCCAGCCCATGATAGGCAATTCAGGTCTCATGGTAACTTGGTAGCCCATGGTTAAATGTTCAGTCTCTACTAAGACCTAGGAGCAGGCTAAAAGTTGTTTCTCAAAAGGAGAGCAGTTATTTGCAGTGGATGGTAAAGCTTTGCTCCAAAATCTTAAGGGTCTACATTATGATTCTCCTACAAGGGCCTGCCAAAGGCACCAGACAGCATCCCTAGTTGCCACTGACACTTCCAGCACCATTGGATCTGCTGGAACATATGGCCCAAGTGAGAGAGCAACTTGCACAGCAGCTTGGCCCTATCACAGAGTCTCCTCTACTTCTGGTCTACACTCAAAATTAGCAGCTTTTCTGGTCACTTGGTAAATGGGCTGGAGTAGCACACCCAAAGGAGGAAAATGTCCTCTGAAATCCAAATAGGCCAACTAGACACTGTACCTCTTTTTTAGTCATAGGAGGGGCCTGATGCAACAGTTTATCCTTTACCTTAGAAGGAATATCTTGACATGCCCCATACCACTGGATCCCAGAAATCTCACTCAGGTGAAGGCTCTTGTATTTTTGCTGGATTTATCTCCCATGCCCTGAAAAAAAAAATGCCTTACCAATAAGTCTGAAGCAGTCACTACTTCTTGCTCACTAGGTCAAATCAGCATGATATCACCAATATAATGGACCAGTGTGATGTCTTGTGGAAGGGAGAAATGATCAAGGTCCCTGCAGACAAGATTATGACATAAGGCTGGAGAGTTGATATACTCTTGAGGTAGGACAGTGAAGGTATAAAAAGCTATATCATTATACAATTATGTTCAAGAAACAAGGCTACTGAAACACAGCTCTACAGTTTCAGGTACTTCCCTCTAGCCACTCTAACACACTATTAACTAAAAAGAGATATCTGTATAATGCATAAGAATAACCTCCAGGATAACCTCTTGACTCTGTTGGAAACTTCTCAGCCACTGAAACTTTAATTAGTCTCATTTCTCTCTTCCCTCTTTTGGTCAAGAAGGTGCTGTCAATCCCTTGATGCAGAGTCCCAGCTCATCCTGGGATTTCTATCCCATGTTGTCAGGAAGATTTACACCCCTGGGAGTCATGTCCCACGGAGGAGGGAGGACAGTGGGTTCACATGCTGAGTTGGCTTAGCGAGAGAGGTCACATCTGAGCAATGAAAGAGATTCCCTGGCGTTGACTCTTAGGCCTAATTTTAAGTAGGCTTAGCCTATCATTTTCAGGAATAAGTTTCATAGGGGTGAACCCCAGGATCGAGGGCTCAGCCTATCGAGGGGTTGTTCCTACTGCTTGCAAGAATATCAGAAATTCTCCAGATGGGACAGTTGAATTTTCCCCCTTTCTCCCCATTCCCCCAAGGGGACTTTGCAAATACTTCTTTATTCACTGTCCAAATCACTCTGGGATTTATTGGTCCACCACACTAACCTGGACAAACCAACAAAATCTCATGCCCTATTCAAATTCCAGGTACTTGTGTTCAATGAAATTGACCATCCAAGTTAAATTAGGAAATGCACTAACGATAATATAAATTTTGCACCAAATAAACATTTCTCCCTTTAGTCTCACATAGAAGTTGAAGTCTTAAAATAGGGATATCATCCTTTACCCAGTCTTCTGCTATACCTTAGTCCTATCCACATCAGAATTTAGAATTAACAGTTAACATCTCCTGGATATATGTGACTGCTGTAAGAGGTTACAATTTAGGGCCCTTTACAATAAGCCTGATAACCCATGCTCTCAACTTTAGTTCACCAAATTTTTATATTATAGTTAGTCCATATGATGAGGAATGATAGTATTTGTCTACTGTTTCTAATATTTCATTCAACATACAGCTCTTATAGTTCATTCATCTAGTGGCATGCCTCACAACTTCATTCCTTCTTGTGGCTGTTCAGTAGCCTACTGTATGTATACACCACAGTTTTCCCTTCCAAGCCCCAGTCATTGTACCCTTAGGCCACCTCCATTCATTGTGGATCACTAACACTGCTGCCAGAAACACCAGTGTGCAAATGTCCATTCGTGTCCCCACACTGAGTTCCTCCAGGTAGATACTGAACAATGGCTTTACCCAGTTTTCTGATTTACCTTAGTCCTATCCACATCAGCTTCATTCATATCTCTAGTGAAAATCTCATCACTTTTTCAACTTTTTTTAACAGTTGCAGTATGGGGTAATGCTGACTCTCATAGCTTCAGAGCCCTAACTAAGTCTCAGGTGCCATACAAATACCTGAAGTTTCAGGAACAACCAGGTTATACATAAATAGCTCAGTATCTCAGAATTTAGAAACAACAGTTAAAACTCTGGAATAGATGTGATTGCTATGAAAGCTTACAATCTAGGACCATTTATCATAGTCCCTAATCTGATAACCCGTGCTCTTGACTTTAATTCTCCAAGTTTGTATATTATAGTTAGTCCATCTGAGTGAGGCATGATAATATTTGTCTTTTCGTTTCTTACATTTCATTCAACGTACCGTCCTCAGATTTCATTCACCTAGTTGCATGCCTTGCAACTTCATTCCTTCTTGCAACTTCTCAGTAGTCCATTGTATGTATACACCACAGTTCCCCTTTCCATTCCTCAGTTGTGCCTCTGAGTACTTTTTTATTCATACCCCACAGATTTTGATATGTGGCATTTTAATAACCATTCCCATTCAAAATAGCTTCTAATTACCATTCTGACTTTTTTTATTTTAAAATATGTATTACTCAATTGTCACACATGGTGGTGATTTTATATTATCTTTTTTAGTTTGAGATTCTCAATAAATTATTTTTTGTCCAAAAATGTATTTTCTATGGTTTTAGTATTCAAGATGTGTTGACTTCTTTTAGTGTTGGATATTACCCACTTTTGTAAATCTTTGAAGATTGAAAGAATATATGTTCTGTTCTGTAAATATCTTTAGATTGTTTTTGTTAACTGCCTTGGACCAATCATTGAATTTCCAAAGAATTTGTATGCATGTGTGTTGTTGCTGTAACATTTACTGAGAAAGATGTATCAAAATCTTCTGCTATTTCTATGGTATTACCTTTTGCTTTTTGAGGTTGTCCATTTCATTATGTTCTTTAAGGACATGTTATTAGGTGTCATCTAATTTAAAATCATTTTGTCTTCCAGGTAAATTGAATTCTTTGATTATCAGTAGATCCCCTTTATCCTATTACAGCTCTCCTTTTCAAAATTATTTTATCTGATATTTATATACCTACCCATTTCCAGTTGGTTAGTGTTGAATAGTGCATGTTTTCAAGACTTTATTCGGAACTTTTTTCTAAATATTATGCGCTAACTTTTCTCTTCTCAGTCATGGTTTGAGAAGAGACAATATAATATAATGGAAATATAATGATAATCTAAGTCATTAATATGACCATTTAATACAGGTTGACAATACCTAATACTATACTATACCTAGTATACCATACCTAATACTGTAAAAGAAGACCCAACCTGTCTGAGGTGGGCTAAAACTTAACTGAAGTAACCTCCTCAAAATGTCTGTTTTAGTTTCCTAGGCTGGTCAAAGCAAATATCATGAAATGGATTGGCTCAAACAATGGGAATTTATTAGTTCACGGTTTTGAGACTGGGAAAATGTCTAAATCAAAGCATCATCAAGGCAATTGTTTCTTCCTGAAGAATGGCTGTTGATAATCCTTGGCTCCTCTGCCCCATAGCGGCATCTGCTGGTCTCTACCTTTTCTTCCAGGTTTCATTTCAGTTTCTTGCTTCCTTTCTTCTCTACCTGAATTTCATTCTCTTCTCTTATAAAGGATTCAGTAATAGGATTAAAACCCATCCTGATTGAAGTGGGACACATCTTAACTGAAGTAATCTCATCAAAAGGTTCTGCTTATAATGGGTTCATTCCACAGAGAAGGATTAGATTTAAGAACATGTTCTGGGGCATATACAGCTTCAAACAGTATTTATCGTTTCCCTTTTAATCAATCAAATTTCTGTAATCTGATTGTTAAACCTTTCCAATTATATATTATAAATGTTTTCTATCAATCTGTCATTGATTTTAAATTTTGTTTTGAGTATCAAAATGTAAACATTTTTTACTCAGTGATTATGGCATATTGACTCATGTTCAGTATATGTTGTCCGTTACCAAATTATAGAGATACATTCTGTTTTTTATTATTAGTTGGTTTTCCAAAATTATTTTTGCTCTTTCATTCATCTATGATTCACTTTTGTGTCTAAAATGTAGTAATAATGTACCTAAATTTCCTGTAGGTATTAATTAATACTGTATATCCTTCAGTAGTCAATTTTTCCCACATAGTGATCAGACTATTTGTAAAATATGTAAGTCTATTTCAAGAACCTATGTCCCTGTGCTAACATTCCTATTCTGATAAAATATCAAATGTAATCATGTTAAACTTTTAGGTGCACTCTTATGTTTAGTTGGGTAATTACCACAAATTTTATTTAACTTCTTTTATTACTTCTGTCCTCATATTTTTTCCAATACTAGCAAAGCTATATTGTGATTTTAAGAGCACAGACTCTGGAGCTATGCTTTATAATCTTGGACAAGCTATTTCATCTCCATTTATTCAGTTATTTGCTTTGTAAAGTGGGAATAAAAATAGTATATACACAATATAGCAATATTGTCTAGATTAAAAATTGAATGCATGTGAATCACTCAGATCAGAGACTAGAAAAGATCAAATTCTTTCCTCTTCAATCCATTCATGAAATGAAATACATTAGAATGCCTAACATTACCATGAATTTATTTGAATCTTTGTATGGATTTATGTTTTAGTAAGATGCTGGATTTCATTTCTGAATATTTTATACTTCTGAATGTGTTTTCATAAATAACATTTTTATGATACATTATTAATGTAAATATTTAAGATCATACAACACATTTTTTAAAATAGTTTAGCAAGAAATGCTTATTAAAGAGTTTTTAAACCATCCATGTTTCTTATGAGTAGCAATAACTAAATTATTTCTGCCATATTACTTGGTGTTTGCCATTTCTCATGTATTGTTTACTTTTCAAGCTCAGTTTCATTTGTTGATCTTTCATTTTTATAAAGCTATTCTGTAGTGATTTGGAAATTCTTACATTGCTAATTCTTTAGAATTTCATATTTTATTTATTGTAGAGGTTACTTCTGAATTTTCAAAAAGGAGAAAAATTTTCTGTAATAATCTAGAATTAGTATCTATCCTGCTACGTGAAATTTACCACATTTTAAAACATCTTGTGATCCTTTCTATATCATCTCCTGAGGGTTTTAAAATATATGTTCTTATATACAATTCAGTCCTGCAAGTAAATTTGTGGTATCTTATTATTTATCTATTTACATTTGCATTTAAATAATTTGGAGAGCATGGGCTAATAAATCTATCACATGAGATAGACACATGATCTTGATTGAAATCCTCATTTTGTTTTACTAGTGCATATATTTGCATTTAGAAGCTAAGGTTAACAAAAACTGAAGTACATACATAACCATAAATCTCTCCTTTTTTCCACCGATGAATTCTAGATACAAACTCATAAGATGTCTTAATATCAAAAAATGATTGCACAAGAAGTTCATGAAAGACATGCAGAATTTATAAGATGTGTTAAATGGAGATGAGTCAGTAACTGAGACGACATGCCAAAAATAGGTCATGACAGCATAAACAAGATTATTAAAACAAGAGAGAAAAAGATGAAAAGGACAAACCATGATTATGCCACCACTGGGCTGCTCCATAACCCCAAATCTTCTACCCATTGTTGACACTGAATATTGTCCCATTCTGACCCCATTTGTGTCCCCCAAACACATACACTCCAAAAACACAGCTCACACCATGATAGTAAAGCATCGTAACTGGTGAGCTACAGTGCTGACCAGGGATAGTTTCCCCTGAAAGAGCAAGTATGAGCCATTGGCCTTGAGCTCCTTCCTTCTGAAGATTAGTCCTCAGTCTGGTCCTGGTAACCCCGTCACAAAAAAAGACGTCTTTTTTTTAATCAAAAGGCAGGGGTTACTTTGTATGGTTTCTTTTGTGTGTGTGTGTGTGTGTGTGTGTGTGTGTGTTTTGCATGCTGTATGGTGGGGTCACATTTCATTCTTTTTCCATGTGAGTATCCCGTGATTGCAGCACCATTTGTTCAATTTTTGTTTGTTTGCTTGTTTGTTTGGGAAGTGCAGGGGCAGGGAATCGAACTCGGCATGGCAGGAGAGAATTCTACCACTGAACCACCCTTGCATCCCTCAAAGGGCAGTTTATTATAAAAGAATCAAAACAGAAACTCTAAGAACCAGTGTGTGCATTGTACACATACAAATGACTCCCAAGAGTGACTTTTTTTTCATATATATTAAATCAAACCACCTTGTTTAATTAAAAGATGTTCAAGAAAAAATATGACATCAAACTGCATACAAAAATGGCCATTTTAAACACTCTACATTTCAAACGTGCAACAACAACACCGGTAGGAAGCAGGCAAATAGGACAGATGAAAATAACATACTCCTGGATTCATGTAGCACGGCCCTTCCAGCTTGTACCCTGTGGTAGTTATGCTCAGATGTCAACTTGGCCAGGTGAAGGTGCCTAGTTCTGTTGCTGTGGACATGAGCCAACGGTATGTGAACCTCATCTGTTGCTGATTACATCTGCAGTCGGCTAGGAGGCGTGCCTGCTGCAATGAATGATATTTGAGTTCATCGGCTGGTGCTTCAATGAGAGAACTCAAGGTAGCACAGCCCAAGCAGCTCAGCATACCTCATCTCAGCACTTGCAGCTCAGCTCAGGCCTTTGGAGATGCAGAAAGGAATCACCCCAGGGAAAGTTGTTGGAACCCAGAGGCCTGGAGAGAAGGCCAGCAGAGATTGCCCTGTGCCTTCCCAGTAAGAAAGAACCTCAGTGCATAGTTAGCTGCCTTTCCTCTGAAGAACTATATATTAATTTAATAAATCCCCTTTTATTGAAAGCCAATCCGTCTCTGATGCGTTGCATTCCAGCAGCTAGTCAATGAGAACATACCCTAATTAATAAATATATTAATTTCCTACAATGCACTATTATTTTCCTTTGCTTTTTGTGATATTTCAAGTTGATTTTATACTCTTGATTTGAGCATCATCCTTTGGTTACGGACTTTCTGTTCTGTGGCCTCTGGGAGAGACTGACCAGGATGCTGGGGTGAGGATTTCAGCACCAGTATCTTTCTTGTAGAAAATACATGTATTGTTCTACCTTGATGTCCTTTGAAAGCTATCTTGCAGGATTTCTCTTTATAGCTTGGCTTTTAAATTTTCAGCTAAAAATTCTAACAAAGGCTTCTTTCTGATACATGCAACAACATGGACAAACCTCGAAGACATCATGCTGAGTACAATAAGCCAGAGACAAAAGGGTATTGTATAATCTCACTGATACGAAACAATTAAAAAAAGTAAACTCATAGACTCAGAATCTAGAACATAAGTTACCAGGGCCCAGGTACTGTATTGAGTTTGGATAGGAAATAGGGAGTTAAGGCTTAAAATGTACAGAGTTTCTTTTTGGAATGATGGGAATATATATATATATATATGGTCATGGGCAGGCACGGGGAATCGAACCCGGGTCTCCAGGATGGCAGGCAAGAATTCTGACACTGAGCCACTGTCACATCTTCCTGGAAATATTTTTATATTAGATGATGGTGATAGTAATACAACACTGTGAATGTAATTAATAACACTGAAAAAAACATATCTGAATGTGGTTAAAAGGGGAAATATTATATTGCATATATGGTAAAAATAAAAAATAAAAATAAAAATTTTTAAATCCATGAAACGGCACTGCATAGGGAATACTAAGTTAAATCCTAGATTATAGTTAATAGTATAATTATAAAACTATGCTTTCACCAATTGTAACAAATGTACCCTACCAATGCCAGGTATTTGTAGGGTCATATGGCATATGGGAGTCCTATATGTGGTAGCTTGGAGCTGTTATGTACTCAAAAATTCCTGTTCTTAAATTTAATTGATTCTTATGGATATAGATCTAACACAGGTGGGAACTTTTGATCCGGTTATTTCAATTGAGACGTGACCCACCTCATTCAAGAAAGGTCCTAATACTTTTATGGGAGTCCTTTATAAGAGGATAAAATACATAGAGATGAAATTAAGAAGTGCTCACAGAAAAAGCCCCAGAGAACTTGAAAGAATCACTCAGGGAATTTTAGGGAAACAGCCACCGATGGAGAAGCCAGAAGCTGAAGCCACGAAACCTGGGAAAGAAGGGCCAGCAGACACCACCATGTGTCTGGTCCTCTGAAAGAAGAGTCCACATCACCAGCAGCTTTTCTTCAGAGGAGGTACCATACCGTTGGTGCCTTAAGTTGGACACTCTCATGGCCTTCGAATTGTGAACCTGTAAGCTAATAAATCCCCATTGTTGAAAGTCAGTCCATTTCTGGCACGTTGCATTTCATCAGCTTTAACAAACCAGAATACTGTTTTATTGCCCTCTATTTTTTTTTTTTTAAAAAAGGACTTCTATTGAAAGAATTGAGAAATGGGGAAAAGGACATTACGTGTATGGGACCGTCATTGACATGAGGATTAGCACCAACTCAAACAGCCCAAACAAATTATACTTGAACACGGTTGGTTAGGCAACACATCCTTTTAACCTCTAGAGAAGAATGAAAGATTTGTTTTCCTTATAAACTGAAGGTTAAAAATTACATTATTTCAGGGATTGGGATATCCCTTGTGTCAGAAGTTTGGCTTAATGTTTTATTAAAAGGGAGAGGGACTAGAGTAGAAAATAAACGGGAAATAAAGGCAAGACAGTAAGGCAGAATAGTGTGGAGTGCCATTTCTTTACTTCACTCAGCAAGCAGGAGCAGCATTAGAGAGATAATTAAGTGCCTTCTCTTCAGCATGCAATTCTTCTCATGAAATAATTCAATCCTCACCGCATAGAGGACTCTACTACTTACTTCCCTGGCTTTGTGGTGGTTTCCTTAGAATCAACTTGGCCCTGTGTCTCTGGCATTCTGGGAAGTCTAAGGTGCATTGAGCCTCTCCTCTGATTGGCTGGTTAAGTGCAAGGAGAGGCACAGATTCAAACAAACAAAAAATCCACTTCTTCTGCAGGGTGCTAATCTCTATTTTCAACAGATTTACCAGGAATAAGGAATATATTCTGATTCATGATTCCCTTGATTAACTAATTCAGAGTTGAGAAAGAATGAGTAGGCTCTTGAGAATACCTAGAAGTATGCGATTTTTATAAGATTTTTTTCAAATACTAACATGAATCTTCTGTTTTAAAATGAAGATATAGACAAGAAATTGGGCAAGTCACTTTTAAGGATAGTGGAAATAAAATTAAGTGAGATCTTTTTTCCCCCAAAAATAACAACCTGTTAATAGAAGGAAATACATAAAGCTAAATTTTCCAACTGACTTGAAATGATTACCACAAAGAAAAGTGATACAAGAGAAACAAAGAGCTAGAAGGGATAACTTTTTTATTATTGTATTCCTAAGAAGGAATTGAAATATGGATTAATTGGAGAACTAGCTCATTGACTAAGTGGTGAATTGCCACCCCAAGCCAGGGATTATGAACTCACCCCCTTCACAAAATATAGATACTTAAGCACTCTTACAAGGTCCTTAAGTAAGGACTTAAGCTTTCTTCAAAATATAACATAAGAAACATGGAACTTTAATTAAAAAAGTCTTTATTTCAAATTTAAAATCTGGGCATTTTCCTTTTCCCCTACCCAGAGAATTCATAAACATGTACTATAGGGAAAATCCATTTAAAAACTATTATTAAAAAGATAAGAGATGATATGTATAGGCATTAGTCCACTTCTAAGAGTTAGGGCAATCTTGAGGTAGCCAGAACACCAGGATTTGTAAAGTTGCCCTATATTTCAGAATTTATGCCATAACTCTTCACTTCAGGACAGTGTTTAAAAAGTGACATAATCCAACAACAGGAAGAGTGTTCCTATAAGGAAGAAAAAGAAACAGTCACTTAGTAATACTAATGGGAAACTATGACATCAGAAATGCTTAGCAAATTCACTGTGGCTCAGCCAGGAGGGAATGCAGGGATTGGGCACAGAACTAATTACAATATTGTGTTGATTCAAATATTCTTGAACTATCACTTATGTAATTATAACAAATGCATATAGGTTTTATATAACAGCTGCATTTTAAATTTTGATGTAAGATGGTCAATCTTGCCTGAAAAAATAATTTACTGGGTCTCCCATCCATAGGATGCTAAAGTCCATTGAAATAGGTCATTTCAATAATTCTTTTGACTGTCCTTCATATTGGAAAAGTATTCCCTCTAAATGCATTTGGCCCTTCCGGAATAAAAGCAGATATTAGTTAACTCACAAATCAATTACCGTCTTCATGAAAATTCCCAAACTCTTTCCATAATCATACTACAAAGCTTCTTCTCTGATAGGTTTCGGATTGATAACATGATATGGCTATTCTGGATACAATCACAAATCTATATTTTTACCGGAGAAAATAATGAAAGCTGCTATGATAAAAACATATTCCTAAAAGCCATAAGAAAGCTGGATACTACAATCTTGAACTGAATTATATGGTACATGGCACAATGCAGGTGTATGTCACCACTTCACTGAACCCATGACTTTTGTTGTCATAAATGTATTTCAAAAGCTTTATGGTACACAGTCAAAATATCCTCACCCAAATGATACTCTTGGACAGATCCCCACGTCTTCCATTGGAGCTGAGGTTGAATTACTCTCTCTCACTGGCATTGCGACTGATTGTATAAAAAGAGATGACCAATAGGACGTTCTGGCAAAGATGAAAGATAAATTTCTGCAATAAAAAAAATAAACATTCTAGGATTTGAGGTGGTATATAATCTATATTTTGCTATCGGATTGGGAAGAGGATGGAAACTGAACTAGCCAGTTCCCTGTAGGTGTTAAGTGGTAGAATATCAGGTTAAGCAGATTAGGTAAAAAAGGGAAATGTGTTGTTTCACAGAACATAAGGGAAAGTTTCTAAACAGAACATTGGTTACAACTTCCTATTTCTACAGAATTAGTTATTGGGCCTAAAGCTAAGGACAAAGAAGCATCAACTCTATGAATATCAACAATGGTAGAGAAATGGTGGTGGTAGTGGGGGAGGCGGTTAAAGGTGACATTACCATAAAAAAGGTCAAACTTTATCTAGATTGACCCATTCAAAAAATGCAGTTGGGGGGCCGGCCACGGTGGCTCAGCAGGCAGAGTTCTCACCTGCCATGCTGGAAACCGAGATTGGATTCCCAGTCCCTGTGCATGCAAAAAAACAGAGTAAAAAATGCAGTGAGTATATCTACACCTTAGAGGACCCCCTAAAGAGGAGGTCCTATATATTTAGGACCCCCTAAATAAATGAGCTATATTTAGTCTACTGTACATGCTTAATTATTAGACATACTGTAAAATAAATACAACCATACGATGTTAGTGTCTCTACAGAACTCAGATTTTTTAAAAATTAGATTATAAACCCCATATGGATAGAGAATAACCCACCAGAAACAAGCAGAACTGTCTAAGCGGAAATTATAGGCTCTTCTGCTTCATTCTCTTATTGTAGTGTGTTTCTCAGACAGTGAGAGAATACCGCTTAATAATGAATCTTATATGAATGAAGCCGATCTGGATAGGACTAAGGTAAATCAGAATACAGGGTAGGGGATGATATGGTCTATATTTTAAAACTGCCATTTCTATGCGAGACCAAAGGAAGAGATTTTTATTTGGTGCAAAAATTTATATTTTCTGTAGCACACTGTCTAATTTACCTTAGTATGGTCAGTTTATCAAGCACTATAATTACATGGACTCTTGAATAGGGAGTGAGATCTTGTTGGTTTTTACAGGTTAGTGTGATGCCCCAATACATACCAGAGGAATTTGGGCAGAGAATAAAAAAGAAAAGTCCCCTTGGGAGACTGGGGAGAAAGGAGAAAATACTCATCTTCCCCATGTTGGGAATTCCTGATATACTCATAAGCACAGGGGAAAACCAATTCAATAAGCTAAGCCCTAGATCTTTGGGTTCCCCTCTATGAAACTTATTCTTCAAAGGATAGGTCAACTCTACTTATCATTATGCCCAAGAATCACCCCCAGAGAACCTTCTTTTGTTGCTTAGATGTGGCCTCTGTCTCTAAGCCAACTCCTCAGAGTTGAAAACTTGGAATGAGGAAACAAAAAGAGCTGGTTCTGACTAAGTAATACTGTCGGCAACAAATGAAGCCTAAACTAGTAGGCTCATTTTTTAAATTAAGAAAATACTTTGAGAATTTTATATATATATTCACATGACCACATGAAACATTGTAGAGCTCATTGAGCCAAGAGCTCTAAAGTAGCATATTTTCTAACAGTAACCCCTGGTAACCAAAGAAAATGTTAGTTACCATTATCTCTGCAATTTGCCAGACTTACCTTTCAATAAAGCAGTATATTGGGTAGTAAGCCTGGATAGTTGAAGACATTGGTGAATATGTGACTGAACTTTCAATAAGAATGCCCCACATGCGATCCTGAAAGGGGAAAAGGTTTATGTAGGTAAATCAGAGGGATGAAGAACTCAAAAATTAATTTCAGAAAAATATAGGAATCGCTATTTTTACAGTAAGATAGAAATTAGCAAAACAGCAGAAGTGATAAAGAGTCTGTTTTTAGAAAAGACCCAAGTAATAGCTCCTGATACAGCAGCAGGGACACTGAATTCGTGTGGCGGCTGGGTCTGCACATACAATTTTTGAGCCACCACTTGTATTTAAGTGTAAGGTCTATTATAGGCAAACAGGCATTAAATTACAGGTTCTGCGCTTTACTTTCTGAAATTTGGCTAAATAGCTGACAATTGCAGAGCAGATTCCACCTTACTTTTATTTTTTAAAAAAATGGAAATATAAACCAGGGTTTTACAAAATTTGGGGGGGGGGGCTGTCAGGCTGTAAATATTTTAGTTTTTACAGACCATACTCTGTAGGAAACACTTAAATCTACCTTTGCAGTGTAAAAGTAACAGTACATAAATATATACCTAAATGAATGTAACTGCTCCAGTAAAATGTAACTAACAGACTGCTAGCTGCGCTTCACCTGAAGATGGTGATACATCATTTATGAAAAAGTGTATAGTATGTTCAACATATATAATTTCAACTAACAGATTATTTCTAAAGGAAAACAATTAAGCTATACAGAGGCATAACTCAATGGCTGGTGAAGTCCATGAAAAATTCAAACCAACAACTCATGTCCATCCAATGATATCACTCTAACTTTTCTAATATAGAGTGGAAAACATGAGCAAGTATCAAAAACGCTCCCACTCAACTCTTCTATGGAGTTAGACCCATTTAATTTAGGACATATTTCAACTTGTCTGGTATCTCTCCCACTGTGAAATAGTCCAAAAATGTTAAAACAGCAGTCAATGTTACAGGAAGTATAAAAGCAATTAAAAACCAACAGCACAGTTTGAGTAACTGATCTTCAACCTTAAAAAGAAAGACTAAATCATTTGTGGAAATAACTGCTTACATATTTCCTGATGCCGCAATCAGTCACAGGATAAACGAACTCAAAATAACTATGCATTTCTGTACTGACAGGACAGCCCGTTCCCAGATAAAGTTCACGAAGCTGAGGTTGGAGGTTTTCCAAAACAGCCCCTCGTTTTAGTCTGACCCGGAGCCAGTATTCAGTACAGGTCACAGACACTGATGAAAGAAGAAAGGGAACATGTCACATGCCATATCTGTCCCCAAATAATAGCTCAGAGCATTTCAGCCTCTTAGTCAACCTGAATTGCCCTGCTCTAGAATGGAAATGCTTTGGCTCTTTATCAGTTTTCCACCATGAGATCTTGGGTTAATTATTTCATCTCTGCCTGTCTTGTTTGTTCATCTGCATGTGAGAACACGCCTAGGAGTTCATTACCAGAAATATTTTGAGAATTAAAATGGATTAGGCCATGACGATCTTAGATTAGTACATGGGACCCAAAGGGAGCTTGATATTGTTAGTAGAAAAGTTATTATTTCTGATAACAGAAGTTTCTTTCCACTAAAAACTTCTCCTCTGATATGAACACATGTTTCCCAGAGATGAGCCAAGTCTAACTGGCTCATGAACATCCACCTCTTATGTCACAAAATATATCACTTCTAGGGCATTTATAACATTAAATATGATACACTTATATTATCTGAATCAATAACTATATTGTTGTCTTTACATTTTCAAGCACTATATTTTATTATTATGATCTTGCTGATATATAATATATATCTTATATATTATATGTTATATATAACATATACATATATTATGTGCAGTTACATATTCACCAATATGCAATTTTCCAATGCCGTACTGATTTGAATACTGTGACTTATAATATCTTCTGATATCTGGTAAGAGATGTCACCCGTATACCTTTACTTTCTATTTCAGATCAATTCTCCGATTGGTACAATTTTTACAAAGCCTGTCATAGTTTAAAAATAAAAAAGACCTTGGACTTAAAGTGATTTCTTGCCCCTACACAAGATTCATTCTGTGTTAATAAAGGAAATAATCACAGGCATATTATAATTCAGATGAGGGCATTTCTTTTAATATATGGCTACGGAAGAATTATAAAAATTAAGCCTAAGTGTGGCCCAAAAGAACACCTTAATATGCAAAATATTGTCAAATCCTATATGCTAAATTTAGTTATTGTCCAATCAGAGTAGAAATAAAAATCAGATGGTCACAGAGACTTTTAATCAAAGAAAAATTGTAATTAAAACTTATAAAATACTTCATTTAAAATTATACAGAACCCACTACCAGCTCTAATCAAAATGACTATGTCTGATAACAGTCATGGAGTATATCCAAGTCAAATAAAGCAAGGGCTGACAGTGAAGGCACCGTAGCATTTTGTTTCTTGGAAGTCACTGATGCCCTCGATAAGTAAATATTTGGAAAAAGACTGATTAAAAGAATTTAAAAGAAAAAGTTGGAGGATATGGATACAACAGCAGTCATGTGTAGGAATGTGAGGTACTAACTGGAAGAGGAAATGAGATCTAGAAAGCCAGAGACGCAGAGGATGTTATGGAGGCAAATTCCACAGGAACAGAAGTTATTACCTTTCTGGGCACAACTAGGAAAATTGGAGATTCAAATCATGCAAACTGGTTGCACTGACCTTATGAGACAAATCTCCCACAGGCCCCTTAGAGATCATTTAAATTTCACATAGAAAGGGACCTCATGAATGGATATATGCCTTTGCAATGTATCCAAGCATAATAGATACACATCTATACCAGGAATGGCAGAGTGTCAATATTTGGTTATAGACGCTTGGAAAAATTCGTTAGCTTACTTCATTTAAAAAATTTTTTTGAACTTAGAACATATTGAGCCAACAAATGTTAGTCTGAAATGCTATGTGAAAGTAAGGACTTCTAATGACTGAATAAAATATTTCAGGTACTTCAACAATAAGCTTTTTTGGGGATTGCTCACTATTTGCCAGATTTTTTTTTAAATAGGTCCTATTTTATTCTTCATTGTATCCATATGAGGTCAGTTTTATTATTATTCCACCCTTATTGGTGAATAAATTTAAGGCTACTTCGCTTCTAATCTGCAGAACAGGCTTAAATCACGTGCAATAATTTTCAGTTGAATACAGCTGTCCACTGCCCAGCCACACACCATACTTCCCAGTCAAGAGAAACTAAGTCACCTTCTCTTCAAGATACCCAGCAGTATCTCCTGCTTTCAGCATTCAGGGCAAGCATTTCCAACCCTAAAAGTAACAGTGACCTCCAGAAGGACTATTTCGAGAACCTCAAATCACTTTGCA
Source organism: Myrmecophaga tridactyla (assembly GCA_004026745.1). Classification (NCBI taxonomy): domain Eukaryota; kingdom Metazoa; phylum Chordata; class Mammalia; order Pilosa; family Myrmecophagidae; genus Myrmecophaga; species Myrmecophaga tridactyla. The sequence goes on along the minus strand of PVIY010023855.1, from coordinate 6,254 downwards.
AGTAAGGAAGAAAGAAAATGAAACAGCAACTTGGAGTCAGCCTATCAGATGGATTCAAAAGAAGCACGGTGCTGAAATGCCTGGATTAAACTGTATATCGGCATGGAACCTGACAATCAGTAGCTCTCAGCAGATGGTGACCAGGTTATAAAACACAAGCCCCAAAGTGGACAGAATGCAAGAAAGTACTGCCCATGCTTGCAATTCCACCCTCCAAATTTCCCCCATCTCTTACCCTCCTCAAAACCATGAGTCAGCACAAAAAGCAGGAAAAGCCCTCCTAACACACTAGAGACCTTCATTGCTTCAGAGCTCAATCCAAGGTATCACTAGAAACAGGAATCAACGAAAACGGACCTCCTCAGGTGTTTATAGACTTCTCCCCTCCTCAGGTGTTCATAAACCTCTTCCCTCCTCAGATAACGCTGATAATCTATCATTCTAGAAGCACTGAGAAATCCCTCAGCATATATTCGTTTTTTTCTCCCCGAAAAAATCATTATAATTCAGAAAATCAAGGGGATAATGTAGAAAGTGATTCTAGATAGAGTCTTCTCCAAAGTTTGCAGTCCCCAAACTGTGGATGTGTCTGAATTGATATTTTACTTGGTATTTGATACCTAGTTACTGACTTCCAAGACTATCTGAGGAGCTCCACGTGGGTGAAACAGGAGGATTACTTTGTTTTTGATTGAAGATGTTCTACATTATAATTACCTGGCTTCTTGTGAAAATGTGACCTCCCCAGCACCGCTGCCAATGGTTCTGATCCATAAAGTCTGGAAAGAGACCCACAAATTGGTCCTTTGGATGGGGGGAGGGGGGGCTGTGCATGGTCCGGGAATCGATCCGGGGTCTCCCGCATGGAAATGCAGGCATTCTACCCCGAATCACTCATGCACCTGCCAAATCAGTCCTTTTAACAATCTCCACGTAATTCTAATTCGGGTAAATGAGTTCAGAAAAGTGTAGTCTGAGCTTTGAAACGACAGTGTTTTTAGGTCATTCTGCCCTCTCCTGGTTATTTCCAGAGGGTGTATTTTGTTCTTTTTTTTCTATTCCTGCCCCAACCATCAGGGCTGTCTTGATAATCATTGACAAATGCCTGGCAGACTAAAGGCTTCTACTTTTTCTCTTTTTGCAAGAGTTTTCACAACTCAGCAGTTCACTGTCCAGCCCAAACTTCATGCCTCCCAGGCAGGAGAGCCTAAGCATTCTATATAAATTTCTATATAAATGCCATTCTGTATAAATGCCATTCTAAATAAATATTAAAACCATGGTGCCAACTTTCTGTTAAAAAAAAAAAGTTGTGATTTTTTATTGGGATTAGAATCACTCTGCAATGCATGAGATTTTCAACCCATGAACATACCCTCTCTCCATTTACTTGGGTTTTCTTCAATATCTAAGAGTAGAGTTTTATAATTTTCTCTTTGGAGTTATTGTACAGATTTTCTTACATCTATGCCTAGGTATATGATATTTTCTGTTTTCTCACTGTGGCTGGTATACCAAATTCCAAGTGCTTCTTGTATATTGATTTTTTAACTCTAATAGCTAGTCCATACATTCTTTTGCGTTTTCTATATGCAATTATTAATCTGTGAAAAGTGAGTATTTTACATCTTTCCAGATAACTATTTTATCTTTTACTCCTTAGATTTTCATCCTCTATTGCTGGGATTTTGCTTTTGCTTTTCTTTTTTTTTTTTTAGATTGTCAGTTGTGTCAGTATGTTCTTTCAGGATAGGTTCTTATATGCATTCTAATTTAAAATCATTTTGTCCTCCAGGTAAATAGAACTGTTTATCGTTATCATGTGATCCTCTTTATCCTTTTAAAGTTCTTCATTTCAAATTGTGTTTTATTTGATATACATATTTTCACACCCACTTTCTATTGATTAGTGCTGTATGGGACACATTTTCATTTTATTTCACACATTTTTCAAAATCTTATATTTTAACGGTTCTCTTCTCCATGGCGGTATTGGCATTTTAACTTGATTGTTTTTAACTTTCATTGTAACTTCATCGTTTAATGCATTTAAAGTCAAAGTAATTACTGATTTTTGTATTTATTGCTGCCATATCTGCTGCTGATTTCTGTTTATCATACTTGTATGTTTGTTGTCTCTTTCTTTTTTGTTCTGAATTGGTAAATTTTGTTACCCTGCTTTTTCTACTTTCCTCTCTATTTGTTTTCATGCACTCAATTGCTATTCTCTTAGTGGTTATCCTAGAAATTACAACATGCATCTTTAACTTATTAAAAATTAAAAATTTATTAAAGTCATTATCCCTCCCCCCTGGAATTTTCTATCATGGGGTAGGAGTTAAAATGATTGTGGTAGTTAGATTCAGTTGTCAATCTGGCCAGGTGACGATGCCTAGTTATATTGCTATGGACATGAGCCAATGGCATTGAACCTCATCTGTTGCTCATTACATCTGCAGTCGGCTAGAAGGCGTGCCTGCTGCAATGAGTGATGTTTGACTTAATTGGCTGGTGCTTAAATGAGAGAGCTCAATGTAGCACAGCCCAAGCAGCTCAGCATACCTCATCTCAGCACTCGTAGCTCAGCCCAGGCCTTTGGAGATGCAGAAAGGAATCACCCCGGGGAAAGTTGTTGGAACCCAGAGACCTGGAGAGAAGGCCAGCAGAGACCACCCTGAGCCTTCCCACGTAAGCAAGAATCGCAGTTGAAGACATTTGGCAATTTTATCAAACCACATGGTCGTGTATACACATGGCCGGGACCCCTCATACAGTCTGGAGGGGACCGTGTGAATCGAGGGTGCTGAGGCTTGTTTCACTCAGTTCACAGAAAACACATACTTGGCTCCATGTTGGAGCCTCTGCACAATGTAAGATTTCACATCACTCCGAGAGCCTTGAAAGTTAAACAAAGAGAACATGCTGATTCCCAGGTCTTGATCTGGAACCCAGACTTTTTATGAAACCAGATCCCTTGAGACCAGGAAGCTCGTCAGGTCCTGGGCACAGACATGGCCTCTCAGTCTCCAAGTATGTTTTGGCATCCCAATTTTTGACTCATGAGCTGTGTAGTTGCTTCATCAATTTGGGGTCAAGAATTACCTTCAATCCTTCCATTGGCATGTAGCCAAACCCTCCCCTTGCTCAGTGTCATCTGATCAGAGCCAAGGCTTACAGAAACAGTGTACCTCCTGGAGGCTGGAGGAGACTATGAATCAGGCAGATGCCAGCAGGGGAGAGTGAGTTGGGCTCTTTTAAGAGCATCCGAATGGATGGAACGTGAATCCTTGCCTTGCTGAGGGGCAGAGGTTCAGTTGAACCCTCCAGGAACCTTTACCTTGAGATTTATACTGTTCAAAATCTAGTTCTCTTGGAGATCCCTCCTCCACACTCTGAGAACCCGTGTGGTTTTCCAGAAAATAAAATCTGACCGTTTCACTCCTCTCCTTAAAAACCATCAGTCATTTCCCACGACTGCTGGAATAAAGTCATAAAGCCTTTGGCTGACACCCAGAGCTCTTCATTATCTGGCTTTTCTCACCAGCAGCTTCAACTTTCATCTCAGCCATCATCATCTCCATACCCTGCTGATTTCTACTTTTGCCCATGTCACATGCTCTGTTAATTCTAAGGATGGAGAATGCAACCTCTTTTCAGGCTTCTATGAGAAAGTGAAAACACCTTCAGTGTTGCAAATAGTGGGAATCTACTCCAGGGAACTGGTTACAAAGGTGTTATAAATATAGGGGAGAAAGGCAGAAAATAAAGGGGGCTGGAGAGGAAAGTGAAAGAAGGAACATGTCCAGAACTCAGAATATGATGGCACCCCCCAGCAAGTGGCTACAGGTTGGCACCTGCCCCTGAGCTGCTGGAGATGCTAACCTTGAATCTGGCAAAAGGGACCCTCTTAGACCAGGGCTGGCACTCCTGAAAAGGTGCTGCTAGAAACTTCCCTACTGTCAGATGCACAAACCTCCAGCTTCTCTCCCCTGCCCTGTCATCTCCAGCCAGTGCTTCCTATTGGCACAATCCAACAGGAAACCTGGAGAAAGGTAGAATGCAAACACCCAGACTTGGCATTCAAGCAAGTGAGCCTTCTAACTTGGAAGGCCTCCTAGGAGCTACCATTTGAGAGAATTGGTCTGTTTCTTCACAGATCTCTTTGCTGCTTCTTTGTCAAAGCCACAACATAGGTCTAAATACATTAATCTGTTGCCAAGCAAAACACTTCTGTATTATCATACATCTCATTGCCGATGGTGGCATTTTTAATTCGGTGGCAGGTAGTGGCAAGTTTTAAGAAATTATACATACACCTTCGATGCTGAGAAATTTATTTTCCTTTAGAAAATGCCAATTTTCAAAACCCCATGTACTTTCAAGAGAGGCTGGCTGCTACCATACATTTTATAGGTCTCTCCTCTTCCTTGCTTTGACAATCAAGTTAACCTATTGCCTTAGATCAAGCCATGGGCACCTCCATCTTCTTTTTTTTTTTCATGTTTTTCTATTGAGTATTAATAATATTTCACTTTGGGCTCTGTTCCTTGTGAAAAGAGTATTCAAAGCTAGGTGATAAATCAGATTTGGACACTTATACTCAGTGGTATCTCAGTTTTCAGTTAGAAAAGCCACAGTTTGTTCTTCACTTGGAGAAACCTGTAGACGTGCACATATTTAAATGTACATTTTCACCTCTCTGTCTAACCTGGATGAACGGAGGCAAGGCTGTTGGCGGGCCTTACATGTTGTCTCAGGTCACCCTTGCAGGAGCCCATGTGGGGATGTCAGGTTCCCCTTTGGCCTCATTGTCTCCATTGCACAGCGAAGGTGTGAGGACAGGGGCAGTTAAGCAACTGGCTGAAGTCCCACAGGTCAAACCCAGGTGTGTGGTGGCAAGGTCTAGGAATTCGGGTGCAGCCCTCACGTCCTACGTGTATGCGTGGGACACATTCTGTGCTTATGAGCATGGAGAAACTGATGAACTGTGACCCTTCATTACCCATGAAAAGTTATTCTTTTCTCACTGTTGTCCTCCCCAAAGCTCCCTCCGTGGACCCATTACAAAGTAGTGAGTCTCCAGAGACGCGAGGATGGCGCTAGGAACAGCTCATCAGTATCACTGCCCTGGCCGCTGTTGGAACCCCGTCTGCTCCAGGAGCATGTTTGGAAAGCATGGGGTTGAACATGTACAGCTGTTCTACAAACAGGATATGTTGATGTGGCATTCTGGAAAATAAAATGGTCTGGGCCATTGCATTGTCTTCAATATCCACAGGTTCACCTAAATGTAATCCTGTCGCTGAAACTAGCCTGTCACCATTTGTATTGTCTTCGTTCTTCTTTCTTCTTCTTTTGTTTTATTTTATTTTTTGCTTTCTTGAGACAACTGCACATTTTGGAAATAATAGGTAAAAGATAGAAAGATAGGATCAAGTGAGATTTCCTTTCCTTCTCATATTTGTTGGGTTAACCAAGATTTAGGAAGTGGGGAAGCAAGACCCACCTTTTGGTAAAGTGTATTGGAGGCTCTAGTCAAAACACTGCCTGTGAAACTGTTGCCATGTATTACCACCACCATGTACCATGTGTCTTAAAGCAGTTTTCTTTGTCATATTTGGTTCAATATATTAAAATTCCATGGGGTGCAAGGGTAGTTTAGTGGTAAACTTCTTACCTGCCATGCGGGAGACCTGGGTTTGATTCCCGGTCCGTGCACTCCCCACCTCACCTCCCCCCCCAAAAATCAAAGAAACAAAAAACAAACAAGCAAACCAAAAATTCAACAAAATAGTGCATTTTTGATAGTGGGTGTCCCAACAGCCGGCACACTGCAGACACCGAATAAACATCAGCTTCCTTTGCCTTTCTTTTGGCTTCCTAGTTCCCAAGTGTGCATATGTGAGACTTGGTTTTTGAAGGGCCCTCAAAACTCAGGCTAGTTCCAGAGAAACACATTTCTTACAAAAAAATGATATACTCTATGCCCTACATTCTAAATCACACACTTTCCATATTTTGGCATCTCTGAAATCAGGATGTCCTGTTAAATTGCATTTCGGTAGCATTTCTACACACTAGTAATGAACAAGCTGAGGGGGAAATCAAGAAACGAATTCCATTTACAATTGCAACTAAAAGAATAAAGTACTTAGGAATAAATTTAACTAAAAAGACAAAAGACCTATACAAAGAAAACTACAAGAAACTGTTAAAAGAAATCATGGAAGACCTAAATAGATGGAAGGGCATAC
>PVIY010023854.1:0-38680 GCA_004026745.1 Myrmecophaga tridactyla | reverse complement strand
ATTCTTGCTTGCAGTTTCTTCCCTGTTAGGGTATCTTGCCCTGGGAAGTCAGATGGGGTCAACCCAGACAGGTTGGTCGATTCAGAAAAGTCTGTTTCGGTTTTAGATGGTTCACTGCCTGAAACTGGTTTGTTGACAACAGTTCTTACCAACCTTTCTATAGAGCACACCCTCTCCCACACTCTCTCTCTCCCCAAGTGCCCTCCTCAGCAGCTCCTATCTGCCTTGGGTCTCTGCAGACCTAGGACCTTGTGCCTGGATATGCCTTGTGCCTGGATAACTCACTGCTGTGATTTGGTCCATAGTCTCTGTCCATGGTGAGAGGAACCCAGGGCCTGCTATCTCCTTGTGGCTTCTGAGGACCAAGTGAGGGAGAGGGGAAATGGGAACTGACCAGCAGTCTGGAATGGAATTCTCCTACCTGGGATTTTTCTGTTTCTTCAGTTCATCATTTGTGGAGTCACTCTCCAGTCTTTACCTTCCAGAGTTTAAGACAAGTGGAATTTGTCCTTTTATTTGCTAAATCTCTGGGGATGCTTTTTCAAGGGATGTTTACATTGTCATGTTGATGATGTCCTCTTTATGCCAATTTTTTGATGCAGGTTTTCTCTCTGAATATGGGCCCCTGTGTATAAATTCTGTGTCACCATAAAGCAACCTTACCTCTCATTTCCATTTATAGTTTCTATAAAGTATAGTGAAAATGTAAAGACACTCTGGGTCCAGAACCCTTCTGTAGTTTTACAAAACTCTTCCCATCTTTCTCACTGTCATACCTAAAGCAAGCTTTCCTTTATAGATTAATCACCTTTGTTGTAGTTTTCCAAAGCACTCAATGGAATTTCTTGTAGGAAAAACAACTCTCCTTTTGCATTCATATTCCACTTATTTTAATATTATTTCATCACATCATGCAATTATATAACCAGTAAAACTGGGCCAGCTGTTAAAGTAATATAAAAAATCTACTCCATTTTTTTATTTGAAGTGAAATCCACATTTGATTTCATATTTTCATTCCAAAGGTATTGGCCATAAATTACAATTACCATAGTATTTAGGCATTTAAATCCTCTTAGAGTCTCTACTATCAGGAGGCAAAAACCTAGATAAAACAATTTCTGAAGGCTAATTTCATCCAAAATTCACTTCATGATATATACATATATACTGGTGCCATTATTCAGTTTCATAAAACATGATATTTTTTTAAATTTCCCTTGAAATTGAGGTGAGTCAACAGAAGAAAGGTTTATATTCCTTTTGCTGTTTGATTATTTGTTCTTTTTTTTTACCCTTTGAGGTTGGGCATGGGAGAAGAGATTAATCTACTTATTTAAGAGACTAAGAAGATCCCTAGGAAAAGAAATGGCAGATTAGGCAAGGGTTAAATTCTCTGATAGGTTATTATATTTTTAATTCCTACAAGAAATATATTTTTAAGATTATATAAACTCACCTCCCAGGTTACATCCAGCCAGAAAGTTACAAACAGATGTAGCCACATTAATGAAAAAAAAAATCTGTTAAGTTTTCCTTCATAGAATTAAAAAGAATCCCTGCCTTAGCCAAATGTATCCTTTCCAGTCTAACATGTCCATGCCATAAAGTATGAAAGTTCCTTTTTTATATCTAGTATTAAATTCAGTTTATAGACTAGAGTATAGACCCAATTTTGCTTATACATAAATATAAGTTGCATTACAAAACAGTGTAGTACTAGCACAAAGATAGACAAAGAGTTCACTGGTATAGAATGGAAAATACAAAAACAGACCCACACATCTATGGCCAATTTGATTTTGACAAAGGGGCTATGTATATGCATTGGGGAAAAACAGTCTCTTCAAGAAATGATGTTGGAAAAACTGTATTTTCACATGCAGAAGAATGAAGTTAGATACCTACCTCACACAGTATATACATAGCAACTCAAAATGGATCAAGGACAAAATATAAAAGCTAAAAGCTTAAAACTCTTAGAAGATAGTATGGGGCAAATCTTCATGAACTAGGATTCAGCAATGGGTTCTTAGATATGACACTAAACGCACAAGTGTCAAATAAAGTAATAAATAAATTTTATTTCATAAAAATTAAAAACTTGTGCATCAAAGAAAATTAGTAAGGTGTTAAATATGTCAGGTATGCTTTTGTTCATTACTAAATATAATAATTCTTCTAAAGTGATCATTTTGATGATAGAGAAATATCTGAATAATTTGTTGAAGCCATTTTTCCTTTTTGGCACTTTCTTAGGAGATTTAAGTAAATCATTAGTTAGAAATTTTTCAATCTAACATTTTATTTAGATCAGGGACCTAAACATAATAGTTAAAAACATGAAGCTCTTAGAAGAAAACGCAATGATTTCTTAGATATTACACCAAAAGCACAAATAGCAAAAGAAAAAATAGATAAAATGGACTTCATTAAAATTAAAAACTTTTGAACATCGAAGGATATAATCAAGAAAGTGAAAAGACAACTGTCCGAATGGAAGAAAATAGTTACAAACTATATATTTGATAAGGATTTAATATCTATGATATATAAAGGATTCTACAACTCAACAACAAAAAACAAACAACCCAATTAAAAATGGACAATGGGATTTAGGAGGCAAGATGGTGGCATAATGAGGTGTGGAATTTAGTTTGTCCTCCAAAGCATCTAGTAAATAGTCAAAAACTGTGTGGAGCAACTGGGGGACTTTGGTGATGGGACAAACATTGTACACTAGTCTGGAATGGGTGGAACAGCTGAGATCCCACACAGAACTGCTCAACTAAGCTGTGGAGGCTGGTTGCCCTCCCCCACAGGCACAGCCGTTTGGTTCCTGAGAGAAAAAGAAACAGACCTTATTGGAGCAAGAAAGGTAGCTCAACCAAACTCCAAATATAGAATTAATTTAAAAATTCAGACTGCTGAAAACAGGCCCAGAGCCCAGTAAACCTGGAGTAAGCACTAAAGGAACTGGGAGTTTTTGCCCAGCCTGAGATGGGGCAAGGCTGACAGAAGAAAAACTAAATAAGACAACAGCAATAACAGAGGCTTTTGGAGTTGGATAGCACAAAATATTGGGAAAGGGCTGGGTCCCAAGAAAAGGGGACACAAAAAGCCTGGGGACACATAGAGCCATACAACAATTCCAGGTCTTGATTGGCAAACACAGGGAGATGGGGTCTGGTTTTGAAAAGGCTTTTTTGCTATATATATATTTTTTACTTCTTAATAACTCATTAGATAGAACTGCCAGCACTCTCATTCTTCAACACTGCTCCAGGCAAGGGCAGAACTAAAGCATGCCTGAAAGACAAAGTAACTAGTCAAGTGAATGGGGAGGATAATTCCCTAAAGGGTGTATCTTCTCCAAGAAAATAGGGGCAGGGCCCAGCTCAAGTGGTAGCCCTCTGTATTAGGGTTCTCTAGAGAAGCAGGATCAACAGGGAACACCTGCAAATGTAAAATTTATAAGAATGTCTCGCGTGATCATGGAAACACAAAGTCCAAAATCCACAGGGCAGGCTGTGAAGCCAACAATTCTGATGAAACGGTCTGGATGAAGTCCACAGGAGAGGCTCACCAGCCAAAGCAGAAAGAGAGCCTGTCTCTTCTGGATCCTCCTTAAAAGGCTTCCAGTGATTAGACTGAGCATCACTCATTGCAGAAGACATTCCCCTTGACTGATTACAAATGGAATCAGCTGTGGATGCAGCTGACATGATCATGATCTAATTCTATGAAATGCCCTCATTGCAGCAGACAGGACAGCATTTGCCCAACCAGAGAAACATGTACTACCACTTGGCCAACTTGACACATGAACCTGACCGTGATACCCTCCTTCAGGGAATTCAGGCCCCATGGGCTGGAAAACAGATGCAACCTAAGCCCACCTTCTACCTCACTCTCTGTCTCAACCATAGCACTGGCAGGGAGAGGTTGTTATGAATTAAAGGCACTGCATCATATTAGGCTGGTGGGAAACTGCAGCCTGACAAGTGCCACACCCTGAGCAGGATAGGAAAAGCACAGAGTCTAGGGGCTTCATAAGAAAGTCTGACAACCTGTTGGGTCTCACCCTCAGGGAAACTTCATACTTGTTACACCTTTGTGCTGAGATGTGAGCCTTTCTAGTCTGGGAAAATCTGACAGGGTTGATCATACCTGAGGGAACCCCCCTCAAAGAATGGCCCCATATAGGCAGGTCAAGAAAAAAAATTAAGAGCTTAAAATTTCTAATCAGTTAAATAAAACATATGATAGAGGTCTAGAATAAGTTAAACTGAATGCCAAAGAATGGTTAGGGAAAAAAAGCCAACCAACAAGAAAACTCTAGATAAAAGAATGAAATGACCCCAGAATAAATTAATTAAGGAAATCAAATGCCTAGACATCAGCAAAAAATAATGAATCATACTAGGAAAGTTGGAGATTTGGCCCAATAAAAGGAACAAGCCAACATTTGAAATGAGATGAAGCCATTCAAACAACTAATTAAGGGTATTTGAACACACATGCAAAATCACATAAAAAATGAAATCAATAAGTTTAGGGAAGACAAAGCAAAAAAGATAAAGGATATAAAGAAGACATTTGGCACAGATAAAGAAAAACTTAAAAGTTTTAAAAAACAAATAGCAGAACTTATGGGAATGAAAGGCACAATTTAAGAGATAAAAAAATAATAAAACAATGGAGACCTACAAGAGGAGATTAGAAGAGGTAGAAGAAAGGATTATGGAACTATTGAACAGGATATCTGAATTCCCTATGCACAAAAGTACAAAAGAGAGGGAAAAGAATGGAAAAATATGAGCAGGGTCTCAGGGAATGAATGACAACATGAAATGCATTAATATATGTTATGAGTGTCCCAGAAAAAGAAGAGAAGGGAAAAGAATCAGAAAGACTAATGGAGGAAATAATCACTGAAAATTTCCTATGTCTAATGAAAGACATAAAATTGAAGATCCAGGAAACACAGTATTTCCCAAACAGAATAGATCCAAATAGACCTACTCCAAGACACTTACTAATCAGAGTGTCAAATATCAAAAATAAAGAGAATTCTGAAAGCAGCAAAAGAAAAGCAATCTATCACACACAAGGGAAACTTGATAACACTATGTGCAAATTTCTCAGCAGAAACCATGCAGGCAAGAAGGCAGTGATGTGATATGTTTAAGATTCTGAAAGAGAAAAACTGCCAACCAAGAATTCTATACCCAGCAAAACTATCCTTCAAAAACAGAAGGGGGATTTAAAATATTTCCAGACACTCACTCAGAGAGTTTATGACTAAGAATTTAGTCTTGTAGTAATTCTCTACAGGAAATACTGAAGGAAACACTACAGGCAGATGAAAAGACAGGAGAGAGAGGTCTGGAGAAGAGTACAAAAATTAAGACTATCAGTAAATGTAAAAAGAGAAAAAAATAAAATTTGACACATAAAATCCAAAAGACAAAATGGTAGAAGAAAGTATTGCCTGTAGAGTAATAGCATTAAATGTTAATGGATTAAACTTCCCAATCAAAAGATGTACTGGCAGAATGGATTAAAAAACAGGACCCATCTATATGCTGTCTACAAGAGATTCATTTCAGATCCAAAGACAAAAACAGATTGAAAGTGAAAGACTGGAAAAACAACACACACTTAAACAACCAGTAGGTCAAGGAAGAAATTACAAGAGAAATCAGTAAATATCTTGAGGCAAATAGAAATGAAAACACAATATATCAAATTTTATTTGATGCAGCAAAGGTGGTATTAAGAGGAAATTTTATTGAAATAACTGTTCACCTGGGAAAAATAGAGAAAGAACAACAAACAAACCCCAAAGCAAGGAAAAGGAAAGAAATAATGAATATTAGAGCAGAAATAAATGAGATTGAGAACATGAAAACAATAGAAAAAAATCAACAAAACCAGAAGTTGGTTCTTTGAGAAAATCAATGAAATTTATTGATTAGCTAGGCTGACCAAAAAAAGGAGAGATTTAAATATGCAAATAAATAAAATCAGAAATTGAAGAGGGGACATAACCACTAGACCTGAAGAAATAAAGGAAGTAATAAGAAGATACTATGAGCAACTATAGCTTAGAAACTAGACAACATAAATGAAATGTACAACTTCCTAGAAAAGCATGAACAACTAACATTGGCTTAAGAAGAAATAGCTGACCTCAACAAACCAATCACAAGTAAAGAGATTGAATCAGTCATCAAGAAGCTCCCCAAAAAAGAAAAGTCCAGGACTAAGTGGCTTGTGACCACATGTGAATTCTACCAAGCATTCAAATCCTGCTCAAACTCTTCAAAAAAAAAATGAAGAGGAGGGAAAGCTTACTAACTTATTCTATGAATCCAACATCACCCTAATACCAAAGCCAGACAAAGATACTACAAGAAAAGAAAATGATAGACCAATCTCCTTAATGAATATAGATGCAAAAATCCTCAACAAAATACTTGCAAATCAAATCCAACAGCACATTAAAAGAATTATAAGCTATGATCAAGTGGAATATGCAAGGATGGTTCAATACAAGAAAGTCAATTAATATAATACACCACAATTAATCAAAGCAGAAAAACCACATGATCATCTCAGTCAATGTAGTTAAAGCATTTGACAAAATTCAACATCTTTTCTTGAAGAAAACACTTCAAAGGCTAGGAATAGAAGGGAACATCCTCAAAATGATAAAGGGAATCTATGAAAAACCCACAACTAACATCATACTCAATGGAGAGTGACTGAAAGCACTCCCTTTAAGATTAGGAACGAGGCAAGGATGCCCACTGTCACCATTGTTATTCAACATTGTGCTGGAAGTTCATAGCAATAAGATAAGAAAAAGAATAAAGCAACCAAATTGGAAAGGAAGAAGTAAAACTCTCACTATTTCCAGAAGACATGATGTTGTGTCAAAAATCCTGAAAACTGTACAGCAAAGCTATTAGAGCTAATAAATGAGTACAGCAAAGTGACAGTGCCCAATATCAACACCCCAAAACCAGTAGTGTTTCTATACATTAGTAGTGAGCAATCTGAGGAGGAAATCAAGAAAAAAATTCCATTTACAATAACAACCAAAAGAATAAAATATTTAGGAGTACACTTAACTAAGGACACAGAAGAGCATATACAGAAAACTATAAGAAATTGCTTAAAGAAATAATAGAAGACATAAATAAATGGAAGGGCATACCATGTTCATGGATTGGAAGACCATATATAGTTAAGATGACAATTCTATCCAAATTGATTTATAGATTCAATGCAATAACCATTAAAATCCCAAAAACTTACTTTGAAGAAATAGGAAAAACAATAACCAAATTTATTTGGAAGGGCAAATTGCTCCCAAATAGCTAAAAATGTCTTGAGAAAGAAAAATGAAGTGGGAGGTCTCACACTACCTGACTTTAAATATATTACAAAGTGGTCAAAACAGGATGTTACTGGCATAAATATAGATATACTGACCAATGGAATCAAATTAAATGTTCAGACATAAACACTCTCATCTATGGACAACTGATCTTTGATAAGGCAGTTAAGCCAACCCAAATGGAATAGAGCAGCCTCTTCAATAAATGGTGTTTGTAGAACTGGATATCCATATGCAAAACAATGAAAGAGGACCCATATCTCACTCCCTATACAAAAATCAACTCAAACTGGGTCAAAGACCTAACTGTTAGAGCTAAGACCATAGAAGTTTTAGAAGAAAATGGGAAATATCTTATAAATCTTGTGTTGGAGGTGGTTTCCTAGAACTTACATCCAAAGCCCCAAATAGAAGAAATGAAAAAGAAACAGAGAAATGGGATTTCCTCAAAATTAAACACTTTTGTGCTTCAAAGAATTTTGTCAGAAAAGTAAAAAGGTTGCCTATGCAATGGAAGACAATATTTGGAAACTACATATCAGTAAGGGGGTCTAGAATATATAAAAAGATTCTACAATTCAACAACAAAAAAAGACAAACAACTCAATTGCAAAAAGGGCAAAAGATATGAACAGAAATTTTTCAGAAGAAGAAATACAAATGTCTAATGAAAAAATGCTCACCTTCAGTGGCTATTAGGGAAATGCAAATCAAAACCACAATGAGATGTCACCTCACACCTACTAGAATGGCCATGATCAAAAAACAAAACAAAGCAAAACAGAAAATGACAAGTGCTGGAGAGGATGTGGAGAAAGAGGCATATTTATTCACTACTGGTGGGAATATAGAATAGTGCAACTACTCTGGAAGGCAGCTTGAGGGTTCCTCAGGAAGCTAAGTCTAGAATTGCCATATGATCCAGCAATCAAACAGACATTTATACACCAAGGTTTATAGTGGCATTATTACATTTGTCAAGAGATGCAAACAGCCCAAATGTCCATCAGTGGACGAGTGGCTAAACAAAATACATATGATGGAATATTACACAGCTGTAAAACAGAATAAAGTCATGAAGCATGTAACAACATGAATGAACCTTGAGGAGATTAAACTGAGTGAAATTATCCAGAAACAAAAGGACAAATACTATATGGTCTCACTAATATGAACTAACATTAAAGAGTGACATTGACAGTTTAAGTTAAGAACACAGGTTACCAGGAAATGGAAAGAGAGTAGAGCACGGGCATTTGGTGCCGAAGTTGTACAGAATGTGCAACAGAACTGATTGTAAATATTCAGAAATGGATAGCACAACACTATCTGATAGTAGCACAATAATGTCATACACTGAATGAAGCTGAATGTGAGTGGTTGAGGGAGGAGGGCTGGGAGCATGAATGACGCCAGAAGGAAAGAAAGAGGAAAAAGACAGTGTAACTTAGGAGTGCTTAGAGTGGAAAATGATGGTGATTAAGTGTACAAATATAAGAATGTTTTTGCATGTAAGAGAACAAATGAATGTCAACATTGCAATGTGTTGAAATAGGGATGATATACAAGAAAAAATACAATCAATGCACGCTAGGGTTTATAGTTAATGGTAATATTGTACTGTGCTTCCATTGACTGTAACAAACGCAATATGCCAAGACTAAATGACAGTAACTGGGAGATATAGGGGAATGGTATGGGATTCTCTGCAGAAGAAAAGGAGATGTCCTCATATAGATGGTGGTGGTGAATACATGACTATGTGACTACTGGGGACCACTGATTTTTTAATTTTGGTTGTATTGTATGATGTGCAAATAAAACTGTTTAAAAATGGGCAAAGGACTTGAATAGATATTTTTCCAAAGAAGATACACAAATGGCCAATAAGCACATGAAGAGATGCTTAGCACCATTAGTCATCAGGGAAATGCAAATCAAAACCATAAGGAGACATCACTTCACACCCACCAGGATGGCTATTATTAACTAAATGGAAAATAACCACTTTGGCAAGGATGTGGAGAAAGTGGAACTCTTGGGCAGTGTTGGTGGAAATGTAAAATGGTGCAGCCACTATGGAAAACAGTTTGGCAGTTCCTCAGACAATTAAACATAGAATTATCATATGACCAAACTTTTCCACTGCTAGATATATCCCCAAAAGCATTGAAAGCAGTGACTCAGAAAGATGTTTGTACCTCAATGTTTAGAGAAACATCATTCCCAATAGCCAAACGGTGGAAATAACCAAAGTATCCATAGACAGACAAATGGATCAACAAAATGAGATATATGCATAGTCAAATATTATTCAGCCATAAAAAAGGAATGAGGTTCTAACAGATGCTTAATACATGGATGAACCTTGAAAGTATTATGTTGAATGAAATAAGCCACATACTAAAGGACAAAGATTCATTCCACCTATATAAAATATCTGAAATTAGCAAATCAATAGGGACAGAAAGTAGATTAGAAGTTACAAGGGCCCAAGGGGAGGAAGGATTGGGGAGTTATTGCTTAATAGGTACAGAGTTTCTGTTGAATAATTAAAAAGTATTGGTAATGGATGATGGTGATGGTAGCCCAACACTGGAAATGTAACTGATTCTCCTGAAATGTATATATAAGAATGGTTAAGATGGGACACTTTGTGTTAAATATTGTGTCATATCTATAACCACACGCACACACACACAAAACTGAAGGAAAGAAAGAAAAAAACTGGGTTGACAGAGCGAAAAACAAATAGCTTCAGAACACATAATTAATTAAAGGAAAGGTTGGCTCTGGGCTTTCCATTCACCCCAACAGCTTTCCTTAGCCTGTGGATATATGGAATTGTCAGCAGCATGCAGCAAAGCCAACACTCAGGCTCGGAAGCAGTGAGCCTGCCTCCTTCCCTCTTTGAGAGTTTCCTCTGTGCCAGGAGGGAGGTGTGATATACTGGGTAGGGTGGAGGTTAAGTATCCATTTCCTCTGAATTTCTGCTTACTAACAGTGCCCATCCCAGAGCAGCATTTTGATTAAACCTCTGCTCTCCTAAGGCATTGGGATTCCAGAGGATCTAGAGGTTTAAAGGTGTGTTTGCAGAGAGGAGATCCTTTGTGGAACAGCTTGTGAGAGTGGGGGGATGGGCAAACCCAAAGCTGGAGAGTGTGAATTGATAGCTTCATCAACTTGACATTCCCTCAGGGTCCACCACCTACACAGGAGTTCTTTCCTGGCTATTTCCCCACCAGATGTAAAAATTATTAAATGTCTTTGACTAGAGTTTCTTTTTTCCTTTATCTTATTTCCCTCTGTCCCCAGTCCCTGCCCATCCCTCTGGCCCCTGTCATTTTTATTTTCTTCTCTCACATCGCCACATGGTGACTGGATTTGCTCAAGTGTGAAGGTACAAAGGAAGAAGCTCCTGCAAACTCCCTGCTCCAGTGCTGGGCGTTGAGATATTTTCTCTGGAGACTACACCATTGTGGGACGAGCCAGATTCAATAACAGGGATGTTGTTCTCCTCAACAACTTAGCGGTACAGCAACATTGGAGTTTGCTTCGAAAATACCTCGTATCATAAATGGATTAGAAAAGCAGTTAACGACTCAGCAGATGGGTTTACAAAACAAAGTGGGGAAATTGTCAGAGGATATTTTCCTTGGATTGTGCTCACTAAAGCTTAAAGATTAAGGAGAAAACAGGGAGCTGAGATCATTGAAGGGACTGGTGGGGTGAATGGAAAGCCCAGAGGCAACTTTTCCCTTAATTAATGTAGTTCCACAGATGCAGAATTGGTCAGCATCCTATAGACTGAGTGTTGGGGACCCTTGATAGCCCCTCACTTGGCTCCAGAGGCTCTAAAATCTCTGTTATATATCTCTAATATTAGAATTAGAATGTTTAGGATTCTACTTTTAAATGCACTTGGTCTGACAGAATCATATTAACTACAATTAATATTTGTTCAGCATTCTACAATTTACAAAACCCATTTCCATCCATTATTTCATCGACTCATCCCAACAACCTTGTTTTCTCACAGGTATTAGAAAGGAGCTGCAGGAGTCTTAGGAGTATTATGCTTTCCAGTCCTCAATTGAAACTTAACATCTGGTTCTTAAACTGGTGATTATTCCTTATCCCTGGTGCTAATTATTAATCATTAATATCTTAGCATAGTTTTATCACATGCACATTGGGAAGTCAGCCTCACCTGAAGCAGACTGCACAGCAGGCGTGCTCCGTCAGTAATTCAGGGCACTATTTCCTCAAACTTTGCTCTACAGATCATCTGGGACAGAATTAATGTGACGGAGCAAGGGTAGCTTATTAAAAGTTCAGATTCTTCGCCTCTATACCAGGCCTAATGACGTAGCTACTCAGGAGTGGGGCCCAGTAAAATGCCTTTTTAAAACAAGCACCCAGGTGAATCTCACGTGCCCTAACTGAGAAGCAGTTTAACAGCCTTACTAGGGGCCTTCTGAATTTCTGGGGCTCTGACTGCTTGCTTGGAAAAGGCTCTCTAATTAGTATACACGCCTGAAGATTCCAGTTAAAATTTGCTCCTTTGGCCAAAAATTCCTTGCCCATCCCACCCAACAATGCAGGATTTCTTCCAGATGGGTCCAGAGGAAAAGCCAATCATTGTTCTCATTCTGACTAATTTGAGACAGTCTGACCACAAAAATCCATGCTTTGTGCCCTTCCTTCTCTCCTGGGTTTGAGTAGGTCTGCAGGAAGCCTGCTGAGGAGTGCCCCGGCTGGGGCCCGGCACAGAATAATTGTAACTGTAACGCCTTCTGTCATTAAGTCCTGATTGGAATGCTGAATCCAACAGTGAAAAGGTCTCTACTGTCCTTGGGGACATTTTTGTTATTGTCCCAAGCCAAGGACTTAAGTATTGAATGAGATTATTTTATGTTAGTACTTTTCCACAATTTTCTGGAATTTCCTCTGGCCTGTGCAGTAATGGCAATTTGTTTACAACCGTGAAATTGGTTGCCCCTAATTTGTATCAACTGATCTGAGGACTGTTTGGGCAGTCTGAATGAACTACAATTGGGAAAAACTCTGGATTATCTTTTGCTTGCTTGGAGACGGAGAAAGGGTAAATCACCATCTCCAATAAAAGGCAAGAAGCCCCAGATTTTCTCCCATTGCAACTTTTTTATAGTGGTACATTATTGCTTTGAAGCCCTTTTCCAAGTATAAATCCCATACACAGATAGCAGTCATAGCCATAGTAGCTAAACATTTGTTGTATACTAGTCTCTGTGCTAAGTGTGTTGTGTGATTAATATATTGATGATATTTTTAATGCAAAATCAGGAAACTTTGGTGGCTATAGGAGATAAAGTTTTGAATTGAGGCTATCTCATAAAAGGACTGGGATGATGGCTATCATATCCCATAGAGACCACAATGAGGGAATCATTTGGATCTTGCCCTTTACCTCTATAATTAAGGACTTTCAAATATACATTTCCAGCACATGGCACTATTTATAAAACACATAGTAGGGATGCTTAATAAAATTTAATGGATGAATGAATATATTCCTATCCTCAAAGATTTTCTGATATAATAAGGGTAATAAACATATCAAACAATTCTATTACAGTCTAAGTGTTGTGATAGAGCCAGCTGCACCCAATGGGTATTTAATCAGTATTTATTAAGGAAATAAATGAATCTATATGGTGCTTGGGGGTACTTAAAGGGACAGGAAGTGGTTCCCAGAGTCATTTTCACCTACGATGGAACCTAAAAAACAAGTAGGTACAGGCCAGGTAAAAAGTAATAGGAAAAGCCATTTCAGAAAGAGAGGGCTTCAAGAACAAAGATTGTGCAGATGAAGCTGACAGACTAATCAGAGACCAGATTGGGGAGGGTCTTCTGTGTGGTAGATCTTAGACTGTGTCTAGAATATAATGGAAACCTTTGAAAGATCAGTAGCAGGGAAATTACATAATAATTCTGGCTATAGACATATGTATGCAAATACACATTTTGATAGTCTATATATAATTCCATCCTTGGCATGGAACCCCCTCTTCTCAGCTTATCTTTTCCTCACCTTGAAGACACTGGTTGTGGTAATTAGGTTCAGGTGTCAGCTTGGCCAGGTGAAGGTGCCTAGTTCCGTGACTGTGGACATGAGCCAGTGGTACGTGAACCTCATCTGTTTCTGATTACATCTGCAGTCGGCTAGGAGGCGTGCCTGCTGCAATGAATGATGTTTGATTTAATTGGCTGGTGCTTAAATCAGAGACTCAACATAGCACAGCCCAAGCAGCTCAGTATACCTCATCTTGGCACTCACAGCTCAGCCCAGGCCTTTGGAGATGCAGAAAGAGATCACCCCTGGGAAAAGTTGTTGGAACCCAGAGGCCTGGTGAGAAGGCCAGCAGAGATCACCCTGAGCCTTCCCACATAAGAAAGAACCTCAGTTGAAAGTTAGCTGCCTTTCCTCTAAAGAACTAATGAAATAAATCCCCTTTTATTAAAAGCCAATCCGTCTCTGGTGCATTGCATTCCGGTAGTATAGCAAACTAAAACACTGGTGTTAAGGAGCCATGGGAGGGGTTAAAGATTGTGCCAGAGAAGAGTTTCTGAAACCTCAATGTTCATAGGATTACCTAGGAGTCCTGATGAAAAGGAGATGCTGAGTCAGCAGCTCTGTGGCAGGACTTTAGATTTTGCATTCCTATAAACTGACAGGTGCTGCCAGTACTGTTGCTCTGCAGACCATACTTTTGAGAGGCAAAGTGCTAGAAAAGGAGCAATGCAATATCTCACATCTCAGAAAGACAAACTACACTCATGGAAACCAAAGGCAGTGACGGAAGGTAGAATAGAGAAGGAGACTGATGAAATAAAAGACAGGAAACTAGTAAGAAAGAAGCAGCAACAAATTCTAGATTAAAAGGCACATCAGAAAATAAATCTTACCTGATGGCAAGGAGGTCAGAAAATCGTTCTTCAAAGGAAATGAAGTCTGATTTCCTGACAGTGAAGACCATTATGAAGTAGAGGAAAGTGTCTGCAATAGCTACTGCCCCATTTCCCAAACTGTTCTATAGAATGCCAGAACTAAGAGAATTTAATAGCTGCTCTCAGAAAAAGACCTTCATAGCCATGTAACTTTGGGAAATGTTTTTAAACAAAGTTAAACCAATTTCCATAAAGAATTTTACTAAGGCAAACTTTTTTTTCTTCTTCTTCTCAAAGACTCCTAATTAACATTTCAAGACCCAGGGCTTTCACTGAGCACAATAATGAAAATCTGATCTTCTGAGAAAGACCGTTGGATTTGGTGCTAGGTCTGCTTGAAAACCCATCTCCTTGGCAAGTTATTTAACTTTATTTACTATGGCTTCATTGCTAATATGGGCATTATATTATCAATCTCACTGTGCTATTATGAATATTGAATTTAAAATGTAGAGGATTAT
Organism: Myrmecophaga tridactyla; assembly: GCA_004026745.1. Classification (NCBI taxonomy): domain Eukaryota; kingdom Metazoa; phylum Chordata; class Mammalia; order Pilosa; family Myrmecophagidae; genus Myrmecophaga; species Myrmecophaga tridactyla. Next base: position 23,821 of record PVIY010023854.1, on the reverse strand, counting down.
ATATTCCAAAGCATCATGATATTATGCCTCGTTTTGACTATTACATCATGTACAATGTTTTATTCATTGACATCCAGTCCATACAGCAAAAATAGGCAAATTAATTTATATCAGGGGCCAGGGCTGGTAGTTCATTTTCTCCTGAGAAAGAAAGAAATTCGGCTGAAATCAATGAAGGATATCGCTTGCTAAGGGCTAGGAGGTAAGAGCTAGCTCTAGAAGATTATAAAGAATTAATTGCAAGGCAAAACATAGGTACTACCTGAAACAGGAGAAATATGAACAAAATCAGCCTCTATGTTCCAGTAGGTGGGTACTTGTTAATAAACTACAAATTAAATGTTAAGATTGTTCATAACTCACCCCATGATAGTGAGTAATACATTACATTGGCCATAAGCATTTCCAGCTGAAAAATTAATCCTTTTCATATCTGAGGCTGTGAATGTTGTCAATGGACTTCACCATAGTGAAGCACCTTGTGAGAGCAGTGGAAGAAAAGAAGAGATAATTTTCCTAAAGACGACATTTGCAGTTTAAAAACATCTGGGTGTTTACGAAACATTCAGTCAATTATGTATTTGGTAAACATGCCACCAAATGTCTCGCCATTTGAATACATCTGGGTGAACATTCAGTCATCCAGATGTTGTCTTGAATAGATATTTGGCAACTGCAGTATATAATTTTCCAGTTGCTTGCTCTGCATTTTGCTGAATTTTTTTTTTTAAATAAAGTTGAACAGTTGCTTTCTATCTGTGCCATTAGCCTGACTTCAGACTGACCAACTGAGAACAGGCCTGGGAATAGAGCTCTCAAGTCAGTGTTCCGGACCATCCTACCTTGCCCATTAGTAACACATTGTCCTGCTGCTCTGGTTTATTGTGCTCACACGGAACTCTTTGTACGGGTCTAGAGAAGACGGTAACAGGACACTGGTTGGGGGTGAAAGAAACTCAGTGCAAGTCCTACCTGTGTCTCTTATCGACTGTGTAATCTTGGGCAATTATATTAACTTAGTAGCAGTTTGTCTTCTGTGAAATAAGTATAATAACAACAACGACTACCTCCTGCTTCGGGGTTTATCATGATGATCAAATGACACAAGAAATATGAACCTTTTTTGTGAACTGGTGGGTATGCATATGCTTATGTGAATGCTAATATTAGATGTGAATAATTTCGTTTCTATTTTCCTCCATGTAAGTATACTTAGGGCAATATGTGTCCAGCTTTCTGCTAATATGAGGAATGAATAAAAACAGAACAAAGAGGAAGCATGTAACAATTTAAATCAGAAAAGAAAATGTGGCTTAAAATCATAAACAATATTTTCAAGATTGTCTATCCCCGTCTTGAATTTTATCTCCCAATCCACTACTCAAATACTCCCTTTGCCCATAAGCCTTCTACACTCTTTAAATATATTTTTTTCTAAAACTATTCTCTCTGCATGGAATACTCTTCCATCATGTTTCCACATGTCCAAATCCAGTGAAGTTTCATGATCCCCTAAAATGTCAGCTTTCTCTACGAATAGTTCACTTATCCCTCTACATGAGGGTTATTAAATGAAAGATCTGTATTTGAAATCTGACCTTGGAACTTAATAATTGTGTGACTTTGACCACTGTAATCATTCTCATGAAATTTTTACTTCTGCAGTAGGGATTCTTATATCTCCTTGAGTGAAATTTAAGAATTGAGGGAGATAACGCATATCCTTCTAGCAACAACTGCCCTTTCAAAGTGCCCTATCTCTGATTCTGTAATGATATCTAATTCTGTAGTTTCTTTCTTTAGTTTTTATTTCTATTAATATGCAGGGTTTTAAAAGAAAATTGATAAGAAAAAAGAGTATCTCCCGATACTACATTCAATGGCAACCACTTTAAACTTTCAGCTGTTCCTTATGCTTTCTCTAGATTTTTAATTATCACCCTTATACTGCCATTTCTTGATTTCTTTTTTCAGTTTTAGATAACTTTTACTGATTTTTCACAATGGAAAATGAGGATTTACCTCTCTTATGTCTTCCTGCCTGGCATACATACATTTACCCACCCCAGTTCTCTCAATAGAGTTCATTATTTATCTTATTATGACTATTGAGATATTATTCATGAGAAGAAGGCAATGATTTTATTTCCCTTTTTGTCATTTTTTTGTTTTCCGCGGAGTTAAATTTTGCTTTGTTTTTTATTAGCGTGGTTTCACTATGTTATTTACTCTTTCCGTTTCCTTCTCTAATAATACTTCTTTGAACTGCCTTTAGTCTTTAAGACAATCTTCTTTTATATGATGGTAAAACTGAACCTAGTCAAACAAAATTTGCTTTGACTTGCAACTCCGCTTTTATCAAGCCCACATTGAAACTGACCCCTGGTGTCAGTCAAATGTGATTAAATCAATCTGAATATCTTCTCAACAAGAATAACTATTGGATGTAATACATAGAATTTTCCTTAGAAACAACTGCAATTTTTTTAAACTTATAGGAATTAGTTTCCAGCTTTCAAAAATGTATATCCACTTTGTAGCTACAAGATTGTTTCAATAAAACAACTGTTTTCAATCGGGTCCTTTGTACACTATAAATTCATTATATAGACAATTTGTGATTCTCAAGAATTCTGTCCCCGGTATACATGACAAGTATAATCCCCTTAACTTGAGTGTGACTATAAGTGTGACCATGATCTCATTCACTCCTATGATTAGTTTGTTATATGACAAAGGAAGGGATTTTAGAGATTTAATCGAGATCCCAGATAAATTGACTGAGTTACTCTAAAGAGAGATCATCCTGGATGGGTCTGATCTAATCAGGGGAGCCCATAAAAGTTATTGGTTTTTTCTTAAGGAAGAGATCTGAAGCAAGAGATATGCTCTCCTGCTTGTCATAAAGATGCAAATTGCTATGCTGTGAAGAGAGTCTGGCAAGGACAAATAAAAAGCAGGAAGCTTCTAGGAGCTTCGTGAGAGCAGTCGCTAGCTGACAGCCAACAAGAAAGTAGAAACCTCAGTCCTAGAGGGCAAGGAATTGAATTTTGCAAACAATCAACCCTAAAGATTTTCACCCAGTCTTCCCATTTGAAGCCTTGTCCCTCATCCTACCCTCAGGGATAGCCAGCACCTCTAATGCTGTTATTTCCAGGGTTCTATGATACAAACTGTCACTCCCAGACTTCTGCTCTAGTCAGCTACCACTTTGCCATACACTTGCAATCGCCCCAAAATTCCTCGTAGGAAATGAGAAATTATATGTTCTCACACTTAATCATACTTGTGAGTTTATGCTCAAAATATCCTTTACTATCTATGTTGGTTTGACTCTGTAGTAGACCCCAGAAAAGCCATGTCCTTTAATCCTTACTCAATATTGCTGGCTGAGAGCATTTTGATTGTTCCCATGGAGATGTGACCCACTCAATTGTGGGTAGTAACTTTTGATCAGATAGTTTCCATGGAGTTGTGACTCCATCCATTAATCCTTTAAAAGAAGAAACATTTTGGAGAGAGTTCCTTTTTTAGAGCCACAAGAAAGCCACAGCAGAGCAAAGCAGAGCCATGAGGCCTAGAGAACCACGGAGCCCACCAGCCAGTGACCTCTGGAGATGAAGAAGGAGAATGCCCCCATGTGAGCTTCATGAAACAGGAAGCTGGGAGAGAAAGCTAGCACGCTGTCACCATGTGTGTCATGGACTTCACAGTTGGGAGAGAAACCCTGAACTTCAGGGGCCTTTCTTGAGTAATCTCTTATTAGTGCCTTAATCTGGACAGTTTTATAGCCTTGCTTTAATTGGGACATTTTCACAGCCTAAAAGCTGTTAATTTGCAACTTATTAAATTCCCCTTTTTAAAAGCCATTCCATTTCTGGCATATTACATTCCAGCAGCTAGCAAACTAGAACACTATCCTTATACTGGGATTTCAGTAAATAGCATTGTGCAGATTTGAAATTGTTGTATACCCCAGAAAAGCCATGTTCTTTACTCCTGATTTAATATCATAGGATAGGATCTTTTTAATTAAGTTTCCCTGGAGATGTAACCCACTTAGTTGTGGGTGGGACCTTCCTTGGAGATGTGACTCTGCCCATTCTAGGTGGGTCTTAATCCACTTACTGGACTCCTTTAAGAGGGAACCATCTTGGAAAAAGCTTCAAAGCCAACACAGACCGAGACATTTGGAGATACAGAAAGAAAATGTCCCCAGGGAAACTGTTTGAAAGCAGAAGCCAAAGGACCACCAGATGCCAACCACGTACCTTCCCAGCTGATAAAGGTATTCTGGATGCCATCAGCCTTTCTTGAGTCAAGGTATCTTTTTCTGGATGCCTTAATTTGGGCATTTCTATGGCTTTAGAACTGTGAACTTGTAACTTAATAAATTCCCTTTATCAAAGCCAACCAGCAGCATTAGCAAACTAAAACAAGCATAGAGCAAAATGGATATTCCATTCATCACCTTTAAGTGAAAGCTCTGTCCTGATTCTTTATTTTTAAAGTAGTTTTCTTATTTATTGGGTGTAGATGTTGTATTGATTTGTAAACTCCTTGAAGAGGGGTATTATATCTGATTAACTTTTATATCTGCCAAGAGTCCTCTGGTATTAATTATTGACTCAGCTCTAGCTAACTAAATTAGATATTAAACAATAGTATCAGAAAGGAATTGAGTAGCTTACAAAATTGAATAACCAGCCTGTAAAAGTATCAGAAGCAAGAGAGCCTTGTGCAGCAAAAGTCAGTATTTTCTAGGCACAGTAAGGACTGAAATGAGTCCATGTAAATTGTTTTTCAGTTATTTTGTCTGATGCAGCATTCAAATTCTTAGAAACAGTATTTGATTAACCTTGCTTGAGTAATGTGCTCTCTCTTGGCTAAGAGAAGGCAGGTCTCTTTCACTGATAGCCTCGTCAGACTCCACCCAATGGGAAGAGGATGGTTACCCTGAAGGAAAATCAGAAGGCTGTTCCCTATAGGAGATGGAATGGCTGCTGTGCAGCACTCAGTAAGTATTGCATGTGTGAATGAATAAATCCATTTCCTCTTACCTGACATTAAAGGATTGCAAACAGGTTAAGAGAGGACATAGACTTGCCACTCCCCCAACCCTTAGTGGTCTTGTTGTATTCAGGTGGGAAATAAAAAGAACAAAGTGTGGCTGATTCTTTTTCCAGTACAGTCTCTCCTCTTTAAATCCTGAAGGTGTTACTTCTTCTTCCACCCATCACTATCCAAAAGGACTCCTATGGTCCCAGTCTTGCTGATTATTTTAACATAGCACAACAATATAACACAACATGATATAACATAACATAGCATATAACAAAGAAAACACTAACATTGTTTTTTATTCCAGTGGTCTTGTGATACATTTTAACTAGAATTAAAAGTTGCCAATGGGGTTCTATTTATCTTAGATGCCAGTTTGGGAAGCATTCCCTTAATTTAAGGATTATAATTAAGATGGTCATAAAAGTAGATTGCTCTATGAATGCTTAGTGGAAATCAAGTTAGTAGGTTGATTATCGCAGCCTTTATTAAACAGGCATATGTCAAATGAGAATCAAATTAGCTAAGTGAAAGCTCCTTTCAATCTGTGATGTACATGTACTATATGCTGATAGACATTTGAGTTGGCTATTGAATTCTAAATAAATAAATAAAATTCGTCAAGTTTGGACTTAAAAGTTTTACAAATCCTTTATTGCTATGGTGAATTTGGAGTTTCATCATATTTTTCCATTTCCAGCTTTGCATTGTTCCTTAATTCCAGATGCAACTCTTTGCTCATAGGGCTGTGTCCACTCATTGCCTATTGTGTAATCTAGGGCTGGGGGCAGGGTCCTGGCAAGGATCAGGGCGGTGGGGAAAGTTCAATATGATCTAGTGCTGCTGGGATGTCCATTTCAGAAAATAGCTCGTAGTGAGATTTTTGATGACTGATTGAATCTCTTTATGTGATTATTTTGTGGAGATCTTCTATTTCTTCCTGAGACCAAGTAGCCTGTTTGTGTGGCCCCAGGAATTTGTCCATTTCATCTAATTTGTCTAGTTTGCTGGCATATTGTTCATAGTATCTGCTTATGATTTCTTTTATTTCTTCAGGGTCTGTGGTAACACACCCCTTCTCATTTCTGATTTTGTTTATTTGCATTCTCTCTCTTTTTTTCTTTGTCAGTCCTGCTAGTGGCCCATCAATTTTATTGATTTTTCCAAAGAACCAACTTTTGGTTTTACTGATTCTTTCTATTGTTCTTTTGTTCTCCCATTCATTTATCTCTGCTTCAATCTTTGTTATTTCTGTTCTCCTATTTGCTTTGAGGTTAGTTTGCTTTTTTTCTCAAGTTCCCCCAGGTTTGTTGTTATGTCCTTGATTTTTGCTCTTTCTTTTTTTTAATGTAGGCCTTTAAGGCAATAAATTTCCCTGTCAGCACAGCCTTTGCTGCATCCCATAAGTTTTGATAAGTTGTATTCTCATTTTCATCCATCTCCAGATAGTTGCTGATTTCTCTAGCAATTTCTTCTTTGTTCCACTGGTTGTTTAAGAGTGTGTTATTTAATCTCCATATATTTGTGAATGTTCTCATTCTTTGGTGGCTATTGATTTCCAGCTTCATCCCATTGTGATCAGAGAAAGTGCTTTGAATAATTTCAATGTTTTTAAATTTATAAAGACCTGTTTTATGCCCCAGCATATGATCTATCCTGGAGAATGTTCCATGAGCACTAGCAAAGAATGTATATTCTTGTGTTTTGGGGTATAATGACCCTAGCATATATCTTTTAGGTAATTCATTTATCAAGTTATTTAACTTCTCTATTTCCTTGTGAATTTTCTGTCTGGGTGTTCTCTCTATAGAGGAGAGTGGTGTATTGAAGTCTCCTACTATTTCTTTTGAAACATCTATTGCTCCCTTCAGTTTTGCCAATGTCTGTCTCATGTGCTTTGGAGCTCCTTGATTGGGAGCATAAACATTTATGATTGTTATATCTTCTTGGTGTATTGACCTTTTAATTAATATATTGTGTCCTTCTTTTTCTCTTATGATGTCTTTACATTTAAAGTCTATTTTGTCTGACATTAGTATAGCTACTCCTGCTTTCTTCTGGTTACAACTTGTGTGGAAAATCTTTTTCCATTCATTCACTTTCATTCTATTTGTATCCTTGCATCTAAGATGAGTCTCTTGTAAGCAGCATAAAGCTGGATTATGCTTCTTAATTCATTCTGCTAATCTGTATCTTTTAATTGGTAAGTTTAGACCATTAACATTCAAAGTTATTACTGAAAAGGCATTTCTTGAATCCACCATCTCATCTTTTTAATTTAATTTGTCAGATCTATATATTCTTTATATTCTTTTCCCTCTTCCTCTTTATATGCTTTAAAGAGGTACTTTTCAAGTCTGTGCCCTCCTCCAGACCTCCCTCTCCTGTCTTTTTTTTTCAGCCATCAGAACTCCTTTTAGTATTTCTTGTAGGGCCGGTTTGTTCTTGACAAATTCTTTCAGGACTTCTTAGTCTGTGAAAACTTTAATCTCCCCCTCAATTTTAAAGAACAATTTGACTAGGTACAGAATTCTTGCCTGGAAGTCTTTCTCTTTCAGGATCTTGAATATATCATACCCTGCCTTCTCACCTCCAGGGTGCTAGTTGAGTAGTCTGAACTCAGTCTTATTTGATTTCCCTTTTTTGTAGTAAATTGTTTTCTCTTGCCGATTGCAGCATTTTCTGCTTCTCTTCAACATTTGACAGACTGATTAGTATGTCTTGGTGAAGGCCAATTTGAATTTATTCTGTTTGGAGTTTGTTGGGCTTCTTTGACATGTATATTTGTGTCCTTTATGAGGGTTGGGAAGTTTTCCCCCATTTTATCCTCAACCATTCTTCCTAGCCCTTTACTGCTCTCTTCTCCTTCTGGGACACCAATGATTCTTATATTTGTGTGCTTTGTTTTGTCTGCCATTTCCCTGAGATACAATTCAAGTTTTTCTATCTTTTTTGCCATTTGCTGTTTTGAGTCTTCGAAGTCAATTATCCTGTCCTCTATATCACTTATTCTTTCTTCTGTCTCTTCAAATTTGGTGTCATGTTCATGTTTAGTATGCTTTATATTTGGTCAACAGAATCTTTAATCGCTGTGATATCCACTGTTTTTCTATTTATTCTTTCAAATAAATAGAATATTTATTTTATTAAGTAGTAATAGTTATTTTATTAAGTAGAGTTGTTTGAATATCTTTGATTAGTTATTCTCACATCTGTATGTCCTCTGGTGTTTTAATTTGGTAATTAGGCAGGGCTATATCTGTTGCATTGTCATTGTGATATGCTTATTGATCTTCTGCTGTCTTCGTTGCATGTAAATATCTGGATTGATTTACTTTGGGAGTTGATTTCTTCCAATAGTCTAAGGCCTTGAGTTTTCAGGGTGGATATATAGCAGGGAGCAGGGCACGGAGTGGGCACTCAGTATGGTGATTAGTTTCAGGGCAAGTATAGACACAGGTTGGGATGTTAAGGTGATGCTTGTGAACATGGGCGCCCAGCAGCCAGGGAGGATGAAGCTGTGTGGGTGCACTGGTCTGGGGGGCGTAATCCTGGTGTGCACTGGCCTAAGGCAAAGGGCCCTTTGTGCACATGCGCAGAGCTGTGGAAGCCAGTCAGTGTTATGTCTTCATGGGTTGGGGGCAGATGTGACCTGGCTGTGCAGGTCAGCACTTTCTCAGAGCTGGGAAATGTGGCTGAGGGCTGTGCACATGCGCGGTTCTAGGACTGCTGTAAACTAACATTCCCAGAGCTGAATGGCACGATTGGGGACCCGTTTGCATGCGTGGGTCTAAGAGTGCTGTAAACTGATGCCCTGAGCTCAGGAGAGGGCAGAATGAGGCTGTGCATGTGTCACTTTGTTTTTATTCCTGAGCATCACCGTAAATACCCTGTCTGATTTTTTTCTTCAAACATATCTAGGGAACTTCTCTGTAGGAATTTAGAGTTGTCAAAGTTTGTTACACAAACTGTTATTTTTTATTTACCCCCAATCTACAATTTTGGGAGTTGTGCTGGTTTGAAAGGATTTATGTACCCTAGAAAAGCCATGTTTTAGTCCTGATCAATCTTGTGGGAACTACCATTTCTTTTAATCCTTATACAGTACTATAGGTTGGAAACTTAGTTAGGTTATCTTCATGGAGATGTAACTCACCCAATTGTGGATATTAACTTTTGAATACAGGGGTTATGACTCCACCATTTGAAGTGGGTCTTGATTGGTTTACTGGAATCCTTTAAAAGAAGATGTATTTTGGAGAGAGAGAGAGAGAGAATGATGACAGAGTCACAAGATGAGAGATCCATGAAGCAGAGAACCATGCTGCCAGAGAACTTTGGAGATGAAATAGAAATACCTCCCTGGGGGAGCCTCATGAGACAAGAAGCCTGGAAAGAAAGCTAGCAGATGTCATTATATTTGCCATGTGTCTTTCCATTGAGAGAGAAACCCTGAACTTCATCGGCCTTTCTTGAGTGAAGGTAACCTCTTGTTGGTGCCTTAATTTGGACATTTTTATAGACTTGCTTTAATTGAGACATTTTCTTAGCCTTGTAATTGTAAACTAGCAACTTATCAAATTCCCCCTTTTAAAAGCCATTCTGTTTCTGGTATATTGCATTCTGGCAGCTAGCAAACTAGAACTTCTCTATTCTCATTGGAAGCCCCAGATTCTCCATTTGATGACATTCTGACTGGATATTCAGGATAATATTGACTATTTTATTTCATCTGGTCAATATCCAGTCAAATAGCATAGCCCTAGTTCAGATAGTTAGACAGTGCTATAGACTTAGCCCATTCCACTTACAGACTAGTGCCAGGTAAACTGGTTCCTAAAAGGCACTCTGAAGTTGAGAAAGCTGGGTAATTAAGCAATAAATAATGGCAGATGCCCAGAGGTAAGACAGCATAGAAAAACTAGTTTGCCCTGGAACTGATAGAAAGACATGTTTCAAAGGGCAGAAATTGCTGAGTAGGGGCATATTGCCAATGCACAGTGAATGGTGTGATAAGTAGACAAGCAACGCCAAGCTTGGAGACTGCAAGAACTGGGGAGCATAACTGAAAACTTTAAAAAAAATCTATAAATCAATGAGAAAAGACCACCAAAGTAGGAAGAGAAAAATGATGCAGACAGTTTTTTTCAGGAAGGTATTTTTCTCTGCTTCCTCCAAATATGCAATAAGGTAGGTAAAAGCAATGAATGTCGAGTTAAGAAACTATGGGATCTCACATGGTTCTACTACTAACAGGCTGTGTAACCCTGACCAAGTTCTCCTTCTGGGCCTCAGTTTTTTTCCTTAATAAAAGGAAAAGGTTACACTTTTGTAAGATCCCTTTAAGCTCTGAGATTCTGAGTTACTGATTCTACCTATCATTTCTGTAGGCATTGGAGTAATAATAGGTGGGCTGCTCCCATTTCACCCCAAAATGCAATGAGAGATAATTTCTTTATGCAGTGAATACACAAATGGTTTACTTGCATAATTTTACTCAGCAGTTCAAAAATCCTTTCTACTTGTTAACATTAGCTGACTTAAGTAGCTAAGTAGGCTGGTGTTAATATTTTCAGTATTTACTGAGAATAATGGTACATAGTAGCTGTTTGATAATTAGATGTGGAATGAATGAATAAAGAGAAGGGATTCCCATGAGAACATACCTGCAAGTGTCTCTATAACTCCATGATTTACATCTGTTCTAAATGCATAATTAGTTGTCCATTTGCTCACCCTCTAGCTGCAGCTTGTTTTTTCCTCCTAGGATATTATACTTTTCAGGTCATTAACATGCATTCCAGGGGGAAAAAGTATTTTTTTTCCCCTGTATACAAGAGTAACTGCTTTTCTCAAATCACCAGGCAGATCCTGAGGTGAATTTTCTTAACTAGAAAAGAACACTGGACAGGTTGGAAGACAGAACTAAAATAGCAAATCTACTCTTATTCATGAAAGGTAAGGACTTGTTTACTAGAGAGATGAGAACTTTCCAAGGAGCTATACCATTCATATTCTGTAGAAGCCAAATTATTAAGCTGAATTGAATATGTTCAACCAGGTAAGATATTATTAGTTTACTCAATAATGGGGCTTAGTAGAGGTGAATGAATTAAGATCATATTGGATAAGTGAACAGAAGTGGTATTTTAGAGTCTAATCTCTTGGGAAAGGGCAATGGGTGTGAGTTTAGAGCATGGGTGTATCTGAATCTGCATTTATTTCATTTAGCTGAGTATGAAACAATTAAATCAATCTTCTCTGGACTCCCTCGTCAAAAGACGTTAAATGCATGGCCACTTTCTGACCACCATGTGTTGAGTTGTGTCTACGAAAGCACCAAATATTTGTTGTATACCTGCTTTGTTCCTTGCAGGATGCTTAAAAACATCTGAATTTTTCAGGTTTTATCCTGCTATTTGCCATGATGTAGAGAATTTCTATTTTCTTTCTTTTATTTTTTATTTTGTTTGCAGGGAATATGTTCTAAAGTTCTTCTCTATTCTTTGATAGGACCATCTGGAGATGCAGAGAAAAAAGTAAGAACCTATAGAAAGGGTACATTCTTTTCCCTTTTGTGTAGAGAAACCTCACTCTTAAATTACACAAAGACAAGTTTTCTAAAGGACACATTAGAATTCATTCATCTTTTCAATTTTTTTCCATACCAGAAGCATTTCTTTGGCAGCTACTATATGCATCATTTCCTAATTGAAGCTGTTAGAGCTTTTCTTTTTTTTTTTTTTTAATTTGCATATGGGCAGGAGGCACCAGGGATCGAACTCCAGACCTCCAGCACGGCAGGTCGGAGCTCTGCCTGCTGAGCCACGGCAGCCGCCCTGTTAGAGCTTTTCAACATCTTTTCTTCATTCATGACTTTGTTCACAAATAATCTTTTATAGTCAACTTCAACTTCTGAATTACCATCACACTCCAACAATATCATCCAATTTTATGTTGTTGTTTTTAAATTGTCATACACTATTGAAATGGACTTTTTGTGGGGCAGAGTGTTAAGTTCTGTGAATGTAATGCATGCATAGATTCATGTAACAGGACATAGAACAGTTCCATCACTCTCAAAAAGCTCCCTTGTGCTATCACGTGAGGGGTAGACCTTCACCACACTCCTAGGTACAGGTTAATCATGGTAGGTTCTCTATCACTAGTTTGTCAACTTGAGAATGTCATATAAATGGGACCAAACAGTATATAACATTTTGAAACTATTTTTTTCACTAAGCATAATTCCTTAGTCAGTGGAGTTATGTATATCAATAGTTTGTTCCTTCTTATCACTGATTAATATTCCATTGTAAGGTTATACCAATGTTTGTTTATATATCCACCTGTTAAAGAAGATTGGGTTATTGTTCTAGTTCACTAGCTGCCAGAATGCACTGCACCAGAGATGGTTGGCTTTTAATAAAAGGGGATTTATTTCATTAAAAACATGTAGTTCTTCAAAGGAAAGACAGTTAATTTTCATCTGAGGTTCTTTCTTATGGCAGGAAGGCATGGGTGATCTCTGCTGGCCTTCTCTCCAGGCCTCTGAGTTCCAACAACTTTCCCGGGGGTGATTTCTTTCTGCATCTCTAAGGGCTTGGGCTGAGTTGTGAGTGCTGAGATGAGGTATGCTGAGCTGCTTGGGCTGTGCTACATTGAGCTCTCTCATTTAAGCACCAGCCAATTGAATCAAACATCATTCATTGCAGCAGGCATGCCTCCTAGCCGACTGCAGATGTAACCAGCAACAGATGAGGTTCAGGTACCATTGACTCATGTCCACAGCAACAAAACTAGGCATCTTCACCTGGCTAAGTTGACTCCTGAAGCCAACTACCACAGTATGATAGGCTGGCATAACTTCCTCAAGCAAATGGAACATGTAGTGGGTAGAGTGAGTAACAATATAATGTTCTGCACAGTCTGAGCCATGGCAGAATTTCAGAATCTGGCCAACACTGAAGTCCCACTGACATCAGCTCCATGTACCTCTCGGTCTCAACTGGTAGTGGTTATCCTTATTCAGGTCCCACAGCACTCTCATTGGCTTTCTATGCAGTAGCCTTGGGTCATGCCCATCAGACATAAGGAGTTTCCACAAATCCTTCCTGGATAACTCCATGTCTGATTCTGGCTTTCTCTGGAATGGCTGACTGGTTCCACATCTGGCCAAATCCTCACATGGAGCCACTGCTCTCTGGTGTCTCCCTTCCTGGAAGCTCAGAGTTTTCCAAGACCTCAATTTCTGGTTTCTCTGTATCCAAGAGTTTAGTTTTCAGCTTATGTCTCTCCTGTCACATTTCACTATAAACTGTGAGAAGAAACTAGCTGCACTTTCCACATTTAATTTGAATATCTCTTCTGCTAAGTATGCAAGTTCATGGCTTTTAAAATCAGCCTTCCAGCCAAAGCCACTAGTCAATTTTGACAGATTATCTGCCATTTCAAAACAAGGCTCATCTTCCTTCTAGTCTATAACAACAAGCCTCATCTCTAAGGCCCTATCAGAAGTGTCTTTAGAGTCCACATTTCTACTAATAGTCTCTTCAAAGTATTCTAGGCCTTCTCTATAAAGCTTCTCACAACTCTTCCAGAATCTTCCCCTTATCCATTTAAAAAGCTGTTCCAACATGTTTGGTATTTGCAAACTGCAGCAGCACTCCACTTCTCAGGTACCAAATCTGTTCTAGTTTGCTAGCTGCCAGAATGCAACACACCAGAGATGGTCAGCTTTTAATAAAAGGGGATTTATTTCATTAAAAACATGCAGTTCTTCAGAGGAAAGGCAGTTAACTTTCATCTGAGGATTTTTCTTACACGGGAAGGCACAGGGTGATCTCTGCTGGCCTTCTCTCCAGGCTTCTGGTTTCCAATAACTTTCCCCGGGGTGATTTCTCTCTGCATCTCCAAGGGCCTGGGCTGAGCTGTGAGTGCTGAGATGAGGTATGCCGAGCTGCTTGGGCTGTGCTACGTTGAATGCTCTCATTTAAGCACCAGCCAATTAACTCGAACATCATTCATTGCAGCAGACACACCTCCTAGCTGACTGCAGATGTAATCAGCAACAGATGAGGTTCACGTACCATTGGCTCATGTCCGCAGTGATAGAGCTAGGCACCTTCACCTGGCCAAGTTGACACCTGAATCTAACTACCACAGTTATTATGACTAGAACTGCTACAAATAAACCTATATAGGTTTTTGTGTAAACATAAAATTTCATTTCTCTAGGGTAAATACCCACTCTAGAAGTTAGGAGTGGGATAGCCGTGTCATAAGTTTAACTCCTAAACTGTTTTATAGAGTGGCTGTACCATTTTCATTCCTACCAGCACTGTATAAGACTTCCAGTGGCTCTGCATCCTCACCAGCACTTAGTACTTTTCACTTTAGCCATTCTACTAGTTGGATATTGGTACCTCATCATGACTTTACTTTGTGTAGCCCTAATGGCTAATGATATTGAACATCTTTTCATGCATGTACTTATTGCCATCCATATATCCTTTTTATGATATTAGCCCGTTTTTAAATGGGTTGTTTGTTGTGTTACTGTTGAATTTTAAATGTTCTTCATATATTCTGGATAAGATTCCTGTTTCAGGCATATAATTTGCAAATGTTTTCTCCTGGCCTGTGGTTTGTCTTTTCATTCTCTGAACAGGATCTTTTGCAGAGAAACTTTTTTTTATTTTGATCGATACCTATTTGTCAATTTTTTCCTCTTTGTTTATTAGGCATTTGGTGTCATGTCTAAGAACTCTTTCAGGACACCTCCTATATTCTCTTCTAAAAGATTTTTAGTTTTTAGATTTTACATTTGGGCCTATGGCTCATTTTAAGTTAATTTTTGTATGAGATATAAGGTTTAGGCCGAAGTTAATTATTTGTTATATGGATGTCCAATTGCTTCTAACAACATTTGTTGAAAAAACTATCCTTTTTTTAAATTTGTTTTTATACCTATATCAGAAATAAAATGGGTATTTGTGTGGGTCTATTTCTGTACTCTCTAACCTTTTCAACTGATCTATGCATCTATCATTTTACCAATACCACACTGTCTTGATTGTTGTAGCTTTTTAGTAAATCTTAAATTAGGTAATATAATTTTTCCAAATTTCTCCTCACTCAAAATTATTTCTGCTATTCTAACATTTTTCTCTTTCCATTTGTATTTTAGAATCAGCTTGTCTATAGCTAAAAAATCATGTTGATGGCATTGTAATTGTAACTGTGTTAACTTTCTGGATAGGTTTGAAGAGAACTAACATCTTTGCTTTGGTGGGTCTTTCAGTCCATGAATGTAGTCTGCCTCTGCAATCAGTTGGTCTTCTTTGAGTTATTTTATTAGAATTTTATAATTTTTGGCTTATAAATGCTATATGTGTTATGTCAGATTTATACTTAAGGGTTTCAGGATATTTTTAAACTATTGTAAATGGTATTTTAAAAAATTGGTTTCTAATTCTTCACTTTTTAATATAGAAATATCACCTTGCTAAACTCACTTAGTAGTCATAGGTGGTTTTTGTATTTATGGAATCTATGAATTTTCTATAAAGACATATCTGTAAATAGGAACACTTATATTTCTCCATTTCTAATCTGTACCCCTTTTTATTTATTTTTCTTGCTTTGTCACACTGGCTAGTAATTCTAGCACAAAATTTAATACTAGTGGACAGTATTAAACAGTATTAAGCAGACATCCTTGATTTGTTCCTGATTTTAGGGGATAAACATCTGTCTTTCACCCTTCATTATGATGTTAGCTGTGAATTCATTTGTGAATTTTTAGAAATCATATTGAGCAAGTTTGCTCAATTTCTAGTTTGTTGAAGGATGAATTTGTTTGATAATAACTAGATGTTGAATTTTGTAAAATTTTTTCTACTTTAATTGACATGATCATGTGGTTTTCTTTCTTTAGATTGCTCAGTTGGTGGATGACATTAATTGACTCTAGAATCCTGAATCAGCCTTGTATTGCTAGGATAAACCCCACTTGGTATGATATATTGTTTTCTTTATATATTGGAGAATTTGATTTGCTAATATTTTATTTAGGATTTTTGAGTCTATGATCATGTAGGATATTGGTAATCTTTAGCACATGATTCTATATAGATAGATTTCTATTTTTGCCCTCTGTTTGTCCATTTTATTATCAGGATAATGCTAGTTTATAACATAGATTGGGAATTGTCCCTTATTTTTCTATTTCTTAGGCAAGATTTATAAAACTAGTGCTATTTATTTTTACATCTTTGATATAATTCTCAGTGAAACTATCTGGGTCTGGAAGTTTCTTTTTAGAAGGGTTTTAAACTATGAACTACATTTCTTTAATAATTATAGGACTATTGAAGTTATCTATTTCATCTTGGGTGAGTTTTGGTAGCTTTTACTTATAGCAGACAGATCCTAAGGTGATCCCAATGATCCTTGCCACCTGGTAATCAAACCTTTGTGTAATCTCCTCTCTTTAGGTATGAGAAGGATCTATGACTTGCATCTAACCAGTAGAATGTGACAAATGTGATAGGATGTCATCCTATTTTAGGTTGTTTTGCATGACACAGATGATGGGTTATCAGACCCATGATAAAGTTGCTGTATTATATTCTATTTTAACAGACTTGCCCTAAAGAACTTTCCTTGTGGGCTAGATCATTGTTTCAATTTGCTAAAGCTGTTGGTTTACAATACACCAGAAATGGATTGGCTTTTATACGGGGGATTTATTAAGTTACAGATTTACAGTTCTAAGGCCTTGAAAATGTCCAACTTAGGCATGAACAAGAGGATACCTTCACTCGAGATAGGCCGATCAGGTCTGGAGTTTCTCTGTCACATGGGAAGACAAATGGCAACATCTGCTGGCACCTCTCTCCTGGATTCTGGTTTCAAATGGCTCTTTCAGCTTCTAAAATCTCTTGGGGCACTCCGTCTCTGCATCTCCAAATGTCTGTCAATTGGTTTCATCTCTCTGCTCTTTGTGTCAGTGTTAGGCTCTATGTTTTCTGCCTTTCAGTTTCCTTATATATGGCACCAGTAAAAGGTTCCACCCAATAATGTGTCTGCCCTCACATCATTGGATTAAGAGAGTATGGCAGGCAGGCCATGGTGGCTCAGCAGGCAGAATTCTCACCTGCCATGCTGGAGATCTGGGTTCCATTCCAAGTGGCTGCACATGCAAAAAAAAAAAAAAAAAGAGAGAGAGAGAGAGAGAGAGAGAGCATGGCTTTTCTGGGAGTACACAACAGCTTCAAACCAGCACGATGATGCAAGTGTCCATGTTAGAATAGTCCATAGAGCAAAGAACTTTAGGCCCTTCAGTGGCTTCTAGGACCTGGGGGTGGTTTCCATCCAACAGTCAGCAAAAAAAAATTATGGCCTACAGTCACGTAGCAGCAAGGAAATGTAAACTGCTGACAATCTGAACGAGCATGGAGGTGGATTCTTCCCCATTCAAGCATCAGATGGAAGTGCAATTGTGCACTTTGTGAAATTCTCAGAAAAGAAGTCGGATAGGTAATACAGGTGCACTATTTCATGCTGCCAAATTTCTGGTTATTTGTTACAGAGAAAAGTCTAACTTATTGGATGTATGTATGTAAAGTTGTTAGTAGGATTCATATTTATTTTTTAAATGTCTGTGGGGTGCGGTGGTATCCTGACATTGGTCATTTGTGTTCTCATCCTGCTAGAGGCTTATCAATTTATTCACATTTTCAAAGAACCAGATTTGGGTTTCATTGATTTTCTTGATTGTTTTTCTGTTTTCATTTTTATTGATTTCTGATCTTTATTTGTGTTTCTTTTTGCTTGCTTTGGATTTACTTTAGTCTTCTTCTAGTTTCTACAGATGGAAAGTTAGAAATACTGATTTTTTTCTAATATAAACTTACAATAATATACATTTCCCTCTAAGCACTCCTTTCGCTGCATCTCACAAATTTTCATTTGCTGTCTTTTCAATTTTGATGTATGTTTTTAAATTCCCTTTGAGACTTCTTCTTTGACCCATGGATTATTTAGTTATGTGTTGCTTGTTTTGCAAGTGGTTGGAAATTTTCCTCTATTTTTCTATTACCCATTTCTACTTTAATTCCATTTTTGTCAGAGAATATCATTTTTACAGCTTCAGTTCTTTTCATTTAAGATGTGTTTTGCCCCCCAGAATATGGCTTATCTTGGTTTATATCCCACATGCTCTTGAAGAAATGTATATTCTGCTAGCTTAGAATGGATTGTTCTATATATGTCTAGTTGTTTGATGGTATCAATTAGTTTTTCTATATCAAATGTAAACATTTTTCTATAGTTAGATCATAAATATTTCAGGCTTTACATGGTACATACAGTCTATGATATACAACCTTTAACAAATGTAGAAACCAATTTTAGAATTGTTACAAAATTGCCTGTTACAAAAACAGGCTGTGTTTGGCCCATAAGTCATACTTGGTGAATCTCTGTTCTATAAGCTTGCTGATTTTCCACTAGTTCTATTACTGAGAGGGTAGTTAAAATCTCCACCAATAATTGCATTTGATGAAATATTGATATTTTTAGACTTAAATATACCAATTTATAATGTGTATTCTACTTGTTCCTTCTGTTTTTGCGTCCTCTATTTTCCCTTTCCTGACTTCTTTTGGGCTAATTCTACATTTCTAGAATTCCATTTCAATTTATATTTTGGGTTTTTGAGTCTATCTCTGAACAATTTTTTGTCTTAGTAGCTGCTCTAGGGAATGAAATATATAACTAACATTTCACAGTTTACTTTGAAACAATATTTTGCTTCGTCCTGTGGAATCTAAAACCTTATCACCATAAAGGTCCTTTTGCCTTTCCAATTTTATGTGAAAGGTGTTGTATGTATGACATATTCCTGCATTTGAAAACTCCATATGATAATGTTGCAATATTTGCTTTAAACTGTCAAACGTATCTTTAAATATATTAAATTTACCCAGATACGTATTTCTGTTGCTCTTCCTTCATTAATGATGTTCCATGTTTCCTCTGGTTTTACTTATCTATCCAAAGAATGTCTCTCAGCAACTCTTTCAGAGCAAGTCTACTGACCATTAATTCTTTTAGTTTTCCTTCATTTGTAAATGTCTTTAGATCACTTTCATTACAAAAGGATATTTTCACTGGATGTGAAGTTATGGGTTAACAATTCTTTCCACTTAGTACTTTAAATATATGCCACTTAGAATTGTGGAAAGATGGTGGAGTAGGAAGCTGAAAGAATCAGTCCCTCCGCCAGAACATCTATTTCACAGTCAGGAACTGTCTGAATCAATAATTTTGAAACCCCAGACTCAGTAAAACACTATAGAATCCAGGGAAGAGTGGTGGGAAGAGGCCAAAGTTTGCCATAAATGCTAGTGAATTGCTCTCACCACACAGTGGTTACCACTTCCCATCACCCACTCTTGTGGCAGGTGGCAGTGGGATCCAGCCCCTGGCATATAGGTTCCTGGCCCCTCTCTCATTCCTCCCCAAAACAGTTTGGATCACTCTCTTTGTGGGTCTTGCTGGTGCCAGAAAAAGTCATAAAAGAATAGTTCCTCAAGATTATAGGGTCTGATAACTTATCACTGTTTTTGATTAGCTACCTGAGATTGGATGGCACTACAGCTGTGGGGGCAGCTATTATTCCCACCTGGACCCAAAAGAGGTGGCAGAGGAGATTAGAAGATGGTATTTCCTAAGAGCTGTGGAGGAAAGTTGAAGGACTGTAATTTCTGGGCCACTGCTGACCCAAGAGAGCACAGCTTTGGGGATCTGTGCAAGAGATTCTCATCCCCTTCCTGGCCCCTCTTTCATTTCCTCCCCAAAACAGTTTGGTTCTGGCCAGCACTCCCTTTGCGGGTCTTGGCCTTAACCCAACTGGGAAAGACTGACTTGGGAAACTGCTCTTTGGTGTGTCTCCCCTTCCCAGAATTTGCCATACAGGCAAAAGAAGTTTGAGATAATAGAATCAGTGTAAGAAACAATTGAGTTAGGAAGACTGGGGCAAAGTCTTGCCTGCTTTAAATCCTGCAGTGGATAAACAAGATTACAAGACAAATGAAGAAACAGGAAATGATGGCTCATCCAAAGGTAGAGGATAAAACTCCCGAAAACATAAATGAAGAAGAACAGACTAAGGACACACCAGACAAAGACTTTTTAAAAATTATCCTCAGTATGCTCATGGAGATAAAGGAAAATGCACAGAAAAAAATAAAGGAATCAGGAAAATAATGAATGAGCAATATTAGAATCTCAGTAAGGAGATAGAAATTTTAAAAAGAACTAATGGAGTTGAAAACAACAATTGAAATGAAAAATTTCTAGGAGGATTTCAACAGCAGATTGCAGCTGACGAAAGAAAGAATCAGTGAACTCAAAGACAGACAATTAAAATGAGTCAGGCTGAGGACTAGAAAGAAAATAATAATTAGAAAAAGAGAAAATAGCCTAAGAAACCTTTGGGACACTCTGCTGATTTGAAATTGTTGTGTACCCAGAAAAGCCATGTTCTACTCCTGATTCAATATGTAAGGTAGAACCTCTGATTAGGTTGTTTCCATAGAGATATGACACAACCAATTGTGGGTATGCCCTTTTGATTAGATTATTTCCATGGAGATGTGACCCATTGAATTGTGAGTTGGACCTTCTGACTAGATGCAGAAGTGACTCTGCCCCATTCAAGGTATTTCTTTAGTTTACTGGCATCTTTAAAAGAGCTCCAGAGAAAGAAATAGTTCAGAGCTGACAGAAGCACATATGTTTGGAAATGAAGAGGGACACACCAGAAGGATCCACAGGATCTGTGAGAGTCATTTGAAGCCAGAAGCCAGGAGAGAAGGCCAGCAGACATGTCCATGTACCGTCCCACGAACGACTAAGCCAGCACCCAGAGTTTTGCACCAGAGGAGCTAAGGACAGATGAGCAGCTGCCAGCCATGTGCCTTCCCAGATGGCACCCAGCCCTTTCTTTGGAATCAGGGTATCTTTCTCAGGATGCCTTAGTTCAGATATTTTTATGGTGTTAGAACTGTAGACTTGTAATTTAATAAAGCCCCTTTATGAAAACAAATCCATTTCTGGTATATTGCATTCCAGTAGCATTAGCAAACTAAAGTAAAACACACAACATTAAGCATATTAATATATGCATTATGGGAGTTCCAGAAGCAGAGGAAAGAAAGAGGCAGAAAGAATAGTCAAAGAAATAATAACAGAAAACTTCCCAAAGTTAGTAAAAGATATGAATATGCTTATCAAGGAAACCTAGAGAATACCAAGCTGGATAAAATGGAAGAGAAATATGCCCTGTCTCATACTGATCAAACTGTCAAATGTAAAGGAAAAGAAGAGAGCTCTGAAAACCGCAAGGTTAAAGCAATGTATTATGTACAAGTGAGTCCTAATTAGATTAATTGCTGATTTATCATCAGCAGATTTCTTACCAGAATCAGTGGAAGCAAGGAGACAGTGGGTTGAAAAACTGAGAGTGCTGAGAAAAAACAATCAGCAACTAAGAATTTTATAACTAGTGAGACTTTCTGTCAAAAATAAGGGAGAGATTAAGACATTACCAGATATAAACTGAAGGAGTTCATTACTTCAGATTTTCCCTAGAAGCAATGCTATACAGAGTTCTTCAGGCTTAAAGGAAAGAATACTAGACAGTGGTTCAAAGCAGCATAAAGACATAAAGACCTCTGGTAAAGGTAACCATATGGGTAATTATAAATGTCAGTATTACTGTATAGTATATTTTTGTATGCAACTATACTACATACTTCCTACAGGTGTTACAATACAATATATAAAAATTGATAAATCTGTGGTTTGGAATACACAATATATGAAGATATAATTTGTAACAAGTACAGCAAACAATGGGTGGAGTATAGAGGGGTATGGAACAAGGTATGAGTATGCTATTGAAGTCAAGTTAGTAACAAATTAAATATGACTGTTATATATTTAGTATGTTAAATATTAGCTCCATGCTACTAACAAAGAAAATATATGAAATATATATCCAAAAAAGCAGAAGGAACTCAATATGGTACAATACAAATAAACAATTAATTATGGAAGTAGATAGTAAGAAAATCCTTGTGGTACAAGACAGGTTTAAGACTTAAAAGAAATAATAGCAAAATGGCAGAAGGAAGTCCTGCATTATCACCCATGGCTTTAAATATAAGTGGATTATCTCTTCAGTTAAAAGGCAGAGATTGGCAGAATGGATTATAAAGCATGACCCAACTGCATGCTGTTTATGAGAGACTCACCTTAAATTCAAAGACATAAGTAACTGAAAGTGAAAGTATGGAAAAATAATATACCATGCAAATATTTATCTAAAGAGAACTAGAGTGGCTATGCTAATCTCAGATAAAATAGATTTTAAGTCATAAACTTTATGATAGGAAAAGATATTCATTACATGTTGATAAAGAGGCTAATTCAATATGAAGATGTAATTATTATAAATTTATATGTCCCTAAAAATAGAGCGTCAAAATACATGAAGAAAATACTACAGATTTGAAAAGAGAAATAGATGGTTCTACATTAATAGTAAGAGACTTTAATGCACCACTTCAATAATGGACAGAATATCTAGACAGATCAGTAAGGAAATAGAAGAAATTGAATGATACTGTAAACCAACCAGGTCTGACAGACATACACAGAATACTTCACCCAGCATTAACAGAATACATTTTTTTTCTCAAGTGTACGTAGACCATTCTCTAGGGTAGACCAAATCTTAAGTAACAAAGTGAGTATCAATAAATTAAAAAATATTGAAACCATACAATGTATCTTCTCAGACCACAATGAAATGAAGCTATAAATAACTAACAGATGGAGAACTGGAAAATTCACAAATACATGAAAATTAAACAATATATACTTAAAGAGCCAATGGTTTAAAGAAGAAATCATAAAGGAAATTAAGAAATATCTCCAGGTGAATGAAAATGAAACTACAACATACCAAAATTTATGGATGTAGAAAAGGCAGTGCTGAGAGTGAAATTTATAGCTCTAAATGCTTACAATAAAAAAAGAAGAAAGATTTCAAGTGAGAAACCTAACCTCAAAACTGTAATAACTAAAAAAAGAAGAGCAAACCTAACCCAAAACAAGCAGAAGGAAGGAAATAACAGAGATTCAAGTGGAGATAACTGAAATAGAGTAAAACAATAGATAAAATCAACAAAACCCAAAATCTGTTCTTTGAAAAGATCAATAAAATTGTCAAACATTTACCTAGACTGGTGAAGAAAAAAAGTGAAAGAAAACAAATAACTAAAATCAGAAATGAAAGCAGGAGATTACTACCAACCCCACTGGGAAAAAATGAATGTAAGAGGATACTATGAACAATTGTACACCACAAATTAGATGACCTAGATGAAATGGATAAATTCCTAGAAACACAAAAACGACCTACACTGACTCAAAAGAAACAGAAGATCTCAACAAACCAAGAGATCGAATCAATAATCAAAACTCTCACAACAAAGAAAAGCCCAGGAACAAATGGTTTCATATAGAAATTTTGGCAAAAATTCCAGAAAGAATTAACACCAAACCTGGTCAAACTCTTTCAAAACTTTGAAGAGAAGGGAATACTAATTCAATCACCCTTAAACTAAAGTCAGATAAAGACACTACATGAAAAGAAAACTATAGACAAATATCTCTTACGCAT